>CM055829.1:37770337-37866290 GCA_029582265.1 Zoroaster sp. YZ-2022 | reverse complement strand
AACAAAACTTGATTATTTCAAGTTTATAATTGCTTTCAGAATGAATTTTCTGGGGTTTATTTCAAGTCATTCGGACTTATGATCTTTTCATTAACACATATTTTAAACATTTTGTAGTATTAAATTCATATGAAAATGGTCAAGGATAATGTTTAAACAGACATTTTGTGTACCATTTGGATCTATTCAGTGATAATTGAATGTTATTTCTTTTCAAATCGGTGACAAAATCACAAACAATTTGCCTCTGATGGGAACATTATTACTTCGTCAATGACCACGTGTCTCGTCATACGACTAAGAAAAACGAAATTGGTACGGTTATGCAACCGCGGAAAGTTCCTATTGGCTGAACGCAACCGGTAGTTTGCGGCTCGCGTATTGTCCATGTACTGAACGGGCACCATTGAAATTGAACCGCGCCACGTTTGCATTATTATCGCCGCGCCATTGTATCGACGTGTTAAATGCATTGTGCGATTGCTTATTTGTGTAAAGCGACATTGTTTGCTAGGAACGTTGTCATAATTCCACGGTAAATCTTGCATTCATCAAAGCCATCACACATCAAAAATAATGTCAACGAACTCAGGAATGTCATGGTACTGTACATCAACAACAAGATCCCGGGTAGCTGTGAAAGCGAGCACTGAATTAAAACATACACAATCGAAGATCGGACGCGGAGACAAGAATGAGATAAGACGTGCCTTTGCGAGCGGCCATCTTGCCATTCCCACTCTATATACTGCTTAAAGTCTTTCCTTTAGGGCAAAAGAAGAGGTGAGATCTACCCCTTTCTTTTCAAAAAGTACTTGGTCAATAATTTATTTTACCTTTTCAATTTTTCAGTCTAGCTTTTTTATATTGTTTTAGGGGAACCTCTGATCTCTTCGGACCAAATCATGTCCGACGAATCTGAGGATATGACATGGGACAGTTTATCACAAAACAATTATCTAACCGGAAAGAAACAGACAAACAAGTAATCAACCAAGATCGACTCTAGAAAGACCACTAGCCAGGGGCAATAAGAAGAAGATGATGAAGATGGGACATGAACACACAAAGATTTCTCGAAAGCGAACAAAATCATTTCCAAAACAAGAGTAGCTCCTCTAGTGACTCTGATAGTGGTGCAAGACAACAAAAAAAGAAGAAAACCTCAGCACTTATGAATCACAAGTAAACCCTACTCTCTAGTAATACTAAACTCACCAGATGTAAAACTTGCACAAATTAATCCAATAAAATAGCTAAAGCTCTTAACTTAATAGGACAAGATTACATCAAAAATGTTTCTAAAACCAACCAAGGAGGTATTAGTGTCAGATGCTATACTTCAGCTCAAGCAAACAAAACTAAAAGGAATCAATCAATTAGATACCGGGGCCGTAATTACTGAATATGCTAAATCAGAACATACAAAGCAAAGGCGTTGGCTCAGGAATTCCATCGGAATTTCCAGACAAAGAAATACAAAAGGATCGTAAAAGATTTGGGGTTACAGATGCCGCAGAATCACATAAAAGAAACGGACAAACAGGGAAAACTTCACTGGGTATGTCTCACATTTAACACCCTCATATGCCCATACACAATATCCAAATGGGTTATGAATCATTCACAGTAAAACCGTACATTCCACCTGTTATACGCTGTTTTAACTGCCAACGACTAGGCCATACAGCAAACAATTGCCGAAGCAAGACGAGGTGTGTCAGATGTAGTGGCGACTACACATACGACCAATGTACTAAAAAAGAACAAGTCAAGTGTAGTAGGTGTGTGGCGGGGAATCACCTCTGTTTATGCTGGGTGTAACTCCCTATAAGGAAGAAAAGAAAATTCAGGGAATTTAGAGTTACATATAACATCTCATATGCGGAAGCAGCAAAGACGATTAGAACCAACATCACAATCCAAACAGAATAAATAATACTGACACACCTAACTCAAAAACCAAAAACCAGCATGGATAAATACTACAAACCCAACAAAATTCAGAACCTACCAACAAATTAAACCCACAGCTGCATCAGCCGTAAGGATGCATCACACCCCAAGCTCGCAGAGAAGCGATTGGATGCCAAACAGAATTGGACCCACAATAATAACTTAATAAATCAGGTCATTAATAGAACTAACGATATAGGAGCTGTTGCAAACATGGGAAAGTACTGAAATGGAAGAAAAAGAGAGAAACAGAAATTCAAACTCTAGCTGAACACATACTCCATAACACTGAAGTTAAAAACCCAGAGAAACAAGTCAAAACATCTAGTAAGTCACGTAATACATCACAATCACCAAACGAGACCTACATGTACACGGAAACAAGATACACACAAGAACTAGATCACAATCACCAAACAGACCTACTGAACAAGATACACAAAAAAGAGATCACAATCAAAACCTAAAACAAAGAGAAATGACCATGGAAACTAGGGAATCCAATTCATCAAATCATAAAAGGCATCTAATGGAAAACAAAAAAGGAAAAATAACTTAACGCAATGATGTTCATTATTTTACTAATGGCCACTATATTACAAATGGAATGCACAATCCCCAATAATCGCACATGCTTGACTAATGAACTTAAAATGCTCTTAACAACTGGGATAAAAAACCAGATATTATATGTATACAAGAGACCTGGCTGAAAGAGGGAGAAATTTTCAACCTTCCTGGTTATAACTAACTACACGAAATGATAGAAATGATTCAAAGATTTCTGGTAGAGGATGTGCTATTTTCACAAAAAGGGTATCCCTGTAAATTATATTATAGATAATGACAAGTAGTGTTCAGTTCCAAATAGCTGAAGTTTATAATACTGATAAAATAAAATTTACATTATAAATGCTTATAATCCTTGTCTTAATATTAAGGGACAATTACACTTACTGAGATTGAATAATACATTAATACCAAATATTTATAATATGTGGAGTACTTCCAATAGTCACAACTCCCTATGGGGAAGCTTAAAACACGGATAACAATGGGCGTACCATACACAATTTAGTAGATAAACATAATTTAGTTTGTATCAATAATGTGGGTGAAGGCACTAGAATTAATATTTCACACCACTTCTGTATAGATATTACTCTGGCCTCCAGAAAACTTTGCAGCCAAATGCACTGGTCCCATAATAGAAGACACATGGGGCAAAGATCATCATCCCATCCTGCGATGGAAATCAACCAGAAATGCTACTTTTACTTCTTTAAACCTATTCCACAATGGTCTATCAAAAAGCTAATTGGGACAAATTCCAAACCGCCTGTAACGAATATATCACTGAACCCAATAAATTTAATAATAATAGCGAAGATGATTGCAATATATATTAATCAACTAACTAATGCTATAGACTCCTCCATACCAAAAACAACTTCCCACAAAACTACCAAATCTAGTACATCATGGTGGAATGATGATTGCAAAAGCTATTACCAACAGAAAAAAAAGCACTGAAACCTGAAAAACCTGGCACCTGGATGTGGATCTTTATTAAATACTAAACGGGCAAATGCCATAGCACTTTTGAGAACTATTAAAACAGCTAAAAAGAAGATTGGAAAATGTCTGTGGTACTTTACAATCCACCAAACTCCTTCCAAAAAAATCTGGGATAAAATTAAACGCATCAATAAAACTTACTCCAGACCTAACATACCCATACTTAAAGAGAAAAACAAAGTCTACATTACAGACAAAGAAAAAGCTGATTTACTAGTAGATAACTATGCTAACATAAGCAGTAATAAAAATTATAATCATACCTTTTTAGAAAATAAAAACAAATTAAAGATAACTGTTTTTCTCATTAATAATAATGAGCTGCGTCATCTAATGAACCTTTAAAATGTCAGAAATAGAAGAAGCTATTAACACTGCTAAATGCCTCTCCTGGAAAATATGGTATTAGTAATGACATAAGTACACATTCCTTTGAAAGCTTCATCAAATAATTTTTATTAATTATCTTTAATATGATTTGGTATACCTCTACAGTGCCCCTAAGTAAATTAGGAAGGAAGCTATTCTTATTCCTATAATCAAACAGGGAAAAATCCCCAAGAACCTCACAATCGTACAGACCAATAGCCCTCACATCCACTTTCTGCAAAATTATGGAGCGTATGATCAACAACAGACTCAACTGGTACCTTGAGAAATACACAATTGATTGAGTAACTGACCAATGTGGTTTCCGCCAAGGTCGTAGCACGAAGGACCACATTATTGCATATGGAATCCTCCGTCAATAAAGGTTTTGCCAATAATGAAAAGTACATTAGCTGTTTTCCTGGATCTAGAAAAGGCTTATGACCAACAATATGACCTCGCTTCATGTTATCATTATCAAATTACAGACGATGGCTGAGATTTATGGCCGAATTACACAGTGGATTCATAATTTTCTCTCTCAACAGAAAAATTCAAGTTAAAATTAATAATACCTTTTTCACAACTTATGCAATATTGAAAATGGAATACCCACAAGGAGTGTCATCAGTCCCACCCTGTTCAATATTGCAGTAAACGATTACTTGCTGAAGTCACCTATGGAATAAATATCTCCCAGTATGCAGATGATATAGCTATATGGAATCTAATAGAAATACGAATTTTCTAATGAGGAAAAATACAACAAAATTTGAATGATATTATTAAATGGTTGCGAAAATGAGGGTTTCAAAATTTCTACGCCTAAGACACAATTGCTGTTCACTTTTTACCAATAAAAAGAGAATTTACTACTAAACTTTAATATTAATAATGTCAACGATTAACTTCATACATCAGCTAAATTTCTCGGAATACTGTTTGACCAAAACTCAATTGAAAGATCCACATCAATTATATAGTTAAAGATGCAAAATAGACTCAACCTTCTCAGATGCATAAGTGGTACCGATTGGGGATTGCAGACTGTAGCATGCTCTATCTAACTATATAAACCTCTAATCAAACCTATTATAGAATACGGATGTGAGGCTTTTTAATTCTGCAGCCTCTACACAGTAAACAAAAACTGGACTGCATTTCAGTATCAACAAGCATTAAAATTGTACTGGAGCTCTTTATGGAACGGCCTCTCTTAATAAATTACAAATGAGACTGGTGATCCACCTCTTCTGAATCTAAAGACGTAATTTACCTTTGTAATTTTTATGGCATCAAATTAAATATGCACTTATCCCACCCAAACAATTACCTTCAACTTCTGACTGTTGGCAGAAAAAGAATATTATGCTGAGAAGTGGAATAATGATCTATATCATACCCTTTTGAAGCAAGATGGCATCAAGAACAAGTTATCTTTCCCCTGCACAATCCTTCCTTTTCCTATTGGCAATATAGCAAACCAAACATTTCCACAGAAATCTACAATAGCACTAAATATATAACTGATAAAATGAAAAGGGACTAATTGCCACAGAAATAATACACACTACTTGGAATAACGCACTTCATATTTACACAGATGGTTCACTTAACCCTGAAACCAATACAACTGGATGCACGGGGTTTATAGATGCCACAACTCAATTATTCTAAAAGCATTAGATTAAACAATGAAATTTCCATCTTGCACGGCTGAAACTATTTTGCTATTTCTAATAGCAGTAGAGATGGATTGAAGAAGTCCCAACCCTATAACACTAACTTGTATTTTTTCTGATTGCCTTAGTGCAATACAGGCTAATTTCGCAACCTTTTCCTAATAATAATGGCATTATATGTCTGATATTCTCCCGCCATTAACTATCATCAGTATTAAAAAAATCTAAATAATAATGTTATTTTTGAATGGTGATTCCTGGTCATCTGCAGGAATAAAGGCAATGAAAAAGCTGACTAAATTTGCAAAAAAGCTACACAAAATGTAGCATTGACATTAAATTACCACTTACTACCACAGAAATTAAACATGAGCTTAAAAATAATCTTAAAGAACAATGGCAATTAGAATGGAAGGAATATATAAATCTTCAGGACTTCAATTGACAATCCAACCTTCTGTTTCATTTCACTTGAACAGTTGGAACCTTCCACGCTGGCAGGAAAACTATCATCCATAGACTTAGATATAGACATATTTGTACGCTTAACAACTTTAAACATAAAATGGACACCATCCTAACGGAATGTGTGATACGTGTAATGTTTATGATCATGTGAATCACCTGTTTTACCCCTCATGTATAAAAAATACCAATAATAGACATAAATTACAAAAGGGCTCTAAACTCCTAATAATCAAATGACCTTTATGACTATATTTGGATCCAAAATAACATAACCTACTCTCTTGCAATTTATTAAAGAGAGTTTGGGAAAATATTTAAATAATACATAGTTCTTCCTTACACAGCAATTTTTCAGAGCACTGGGTGTTTGGTGATTGGCTGGACAGGATGCCGCCTTATCATCATCTGAAGTGTTGTGACCTACCAAATTTTACCTAGCGGAGCACTGTGACTAAATTTACAGGGGAGACGGACCGGCTTACAGAAACTTGCGCAGCGCTCTATGTCTGGAGGATCACTCGCACCCAGCCCCTCTCTTTTCTAGACCACGCTATAGCCAACACCTGGGTTTGACTTTTGGGTTTGGGTTTATCTCTTTTCCTTTTTAATTCTTTATTCTCTTTTGCTTTGTACCGGTCCATCAAGATTACTTCTAGTATATTAGCTCTGACAATAAAATACTAGAAGGAAGGCTTTAAGCAGTCTCATATCATTCGCATATCTGCGCACATGCGCTGGTCAATCCGTATGCAACCTTCGCACAAAGGGCATAGATTGCCAGAAGTACCAATTAACAACAACAACAACAACAGGAATGTCATCAACTGCAAGGTAAGTCCAGTTGTCGTTGTATTAAGTAGATGTTTTGACTAGTTGAGGCCTTGTTTTCGGTCACACTATTTAGCGTCCAACTCGACGGTTTCACGACAACTCAATACAACTCCACGACAACTCAAACCTTCAAGTTACAAAATACCTTCAAGTAAATTATTTGTTGCCAGAGTGTATCTGGAAACACGGCTCAAAGGTGTTGCACTTTCATGCATGGCGCAAGGAAAAATATTTTTTTTCTTCGTAAAATAACCGATTTTCTCAATCCGAAAGACCACCTGCACCAGCATCGAACCGCACCATTGTATTCAAGTTTTGTCACTGTTTACGTTTATAGGGGTTGGGAATGACCCACATTATATATTCCTTGCTTTTTGTTTTTTATGTTTCTTAATTTCATTTTTACTCATTTCTTTATTTAACTTCCTTATTTCCTCAATTCTTTATTTGATTTCTTTATTTAAGTTTCTTTATTTAAGTTTCTTTATTTTCTTTATTATTTTCCTATTTTCTATTGTTTTCTTTTTTATTTCATTAGTTTTGATGTTGTTTAACTTGGTCCAATGACTTAGAAAAGTTAAATTGCATACAAATAAAATATAAATATAATTGTTACTATTTTTTCATTAAATAAAGAAATGCAGACTACTAGGCCTACTACTTTTATGAGCTTTATATCGCTTCCATTTAAAAAATGTATATTCAGTCAATCAGTGCTAAAAGCAAATAAATATTTATTACAGAAATAATAATAAAATGATTAAATATAAAGTGGACATTACATGTAAAGAGGCCTGTAACTTAAAGAGCAAATGTGGGGTTTTATATTTCGATTTGTAATTTTATTTTTGTTTTTTCTTTTCTTGATTTGATATTAAAGTTTACCCGGGGTTCAAGAGACTGCGGGGGAACAAGGCGGGAGTAGAAGAATTTCTGGATGAAGGCTAAGAAGTATGAAAGTGCCATCCAATTTTTGGGGTGGGCCAAATTAAAAGACTTCCCCAAAAGGTTGGGATAACACCCCTCCAATGGGATGGAATTGTAGAAAAGGTCAGTTGGTTTTGGATGAAAAACCCTATTAAAACCCTATACAACATTATTATTTTCACTATTCCGAAAAAAAATAAATGTAAAAAAGTCTTTTGATGTAAAAGTTTTGTGTTTTAAAAGTTATTCGGGAAGTGCAACTTTAAGAGTTTAAAAAAAAGTTTAACAAAAAAACAAAATTTCTGAAATTGCTGTCGTGATTAAACCCCCAAAATCCCACAGTTTTCTAGGTTTTTATCCATAATGTAGATTTTGCATTGGGTGAAATTAACATGTTATCAATCGAGTTCCAAAATAATATTTAGAGGGCTTTAAAAAAGGGCTTTTGTCAAATGTTTGATTATATTTTGAAAAATTGTTCTTTTATAAACATTGTTTCAAGGAAACTTTGCGTCATACTTTTTTCCCGGCTTTTTAAGGAAAAGACAACAGTATGTTGCTACTTGCTAAGGGGGTTAAAGTACAAAAGTGTGTTTGTTTGATAAAAAGAAACAGTGTACGAAAATATTTTAATAAATTAAACTTTTAAAAAAAATTGAGGCTTCTGGTTTATAAACAATTAAGGATTTTTTGGGGTACCTTTTTGCAACGGAAAACTGCATATACCCTTTTGGGAGTGAAGTGGTTTAAATTTTTTATTTGTTCATGTATATTCTGGAATGTATCCCCAATTTTTAATTTTTTCCAGGGGAAAACCCAGCCCTCTGTTCATGGGCATTCCAAAAGATTTCTTTTTCTTTTACCCTCAATGGGGGCTGTCCTGATTCATGTTGAACTGTTCAAAAGCTTTTGGGTTCAACCCGGGTTTTTTTGGTTGTGACCCCCTTTTTTCTGCTTTGGTTGGGTGTTGCTTAAAAACCATCTTTGAATATCATTTCCAAAGACATCTTTTGCCAAGACATCGCACAATCTTTTAAAGTATTTTTGGTTTTGTTTCCATTGATAAGGAAGATGGCGACCTACAAAATGAACGTTCACCTCTCAGATACCTGGCCTGTTTTTTATTTTCAACTTGGTTTCCAAAAGTTTTAAGAGCCTCCTTCTAGAAAGTTATCCGAATGTACAGGATAATGTGAAGATCGAACGCAGGGGTCATTTTGAAGTTCCAACTTTTGACAAAAAGTGACCAAAAATAGTTTGCCAGGGTTGTCTTGGTCCCCTTTTGAATTCACTGAATGTGGAAAAATTAAACTCGGGTTTAAATTTAAACACTTTTGGGAATCATTTAAATTTTATTTAAATTTATTTTCCCTTTTTAAAAGGAAAAACATTGTTATTCCCTTTAAAAAATTGGGATTTTAAAAACTTGGTTCCCTACCCCTAATTATAAAATAACAATAAACAAATTTTAAATTTTAATTTAATTTGATAAATACATTTTGAGGTTTTTTCCTCTGACTCTTTCGATTGCTTTTGTCATTTATCACCATTTTTATAAGTTTAAATCAAACCAGTTATACTTTTTTTTTTAAAATAACGTCTTTATGTTGCTTTATTTACCAAAATTTAAGTTACAAATTTCTTGCCACAAAAACCAAACCGGGAAACCGGATTCCAAAATTATGTACTACTATTGTGTGTGTGTGTGTGGGGGGTCCCTTATTATTCGCCTTTGCTTTTAACCAACACGGGGGGGTAAAAAACAATTTTTTTCCTTTTCTACTTTTTGTTTCTGTTTTCCCTTAAATTTGAAAAAATTCACGAAGCGAACTTGTGGATTATTTAATTTACTTTTTACTTTATAGTTTTATTAATGCTTTTATTAAAACCCAAAAGAAAAGATTTGTATTAGGATCCCTGTTGATATCATGCATTTTTAAAGTTTTTTTTTTTTTTTTTTTTTTAGATACGGTTTGTGAGGGGAACATAATTCTAAAAAAAAAATACCTTTTAAATGCATGATACCTCAACAAAATTTTATAAAAGCTTTAAAAATTCAATTTCAAACTTTCTTTTAAAGAAACATTTTGTTACATTTAAATGAATAAAACCCGTTCAAAAAAAATTTTTTTTGAAAAAATTGTTGTTTTAAATTTGCAATTTTTTTTTATTTTTACAAAATAAACCTTATCGTGTGACTAAGGGATTAGTCATCATTTTGTGTTAAGAAAAGTCAGATGATAACTTTTATCTTTTTCAGACGTTTTGTTTAGTCGATGACAATTAAAATGTCACTTTTGACTAATTTTTAAATTAATGTTATCATCCTTGCTGTAATTTTTTAATTTTTTGACGTGGGAAGGGACAAATTTTATTAGTCAAAATGATTTTATGTTTGTGGGTTATTTTTTAATTATTCATTTTCTGGGGTAAATTAACTCCTGATCAAACGGGGGGTATTTTTAAATTTTAAATTTCCCCCAGAAAGATCAAGACCCTACCATTTGGATAACTGGAACCCCATTTCTTTTTAAACACTATTTGCTTAAAAAATGTATTGCCGTCTGAAAAGGTCTTTCGTAATTATTCTTGACCAGACTGGTTTTTAAGGGGTTTTGGGGGAAAATATTCGTTTGGCCCCGATTAATTGATTATTTAAATTCAAAATTTACCGGTCTTATGTTCATATTGTTTTTTCGTAAACTTTGACAAACTTGGTGGTCTTTTTTTTTAAAAACCCTTAAATTTTTTTTTAATTTTGGTAAGACTTAATAAATTTGGGGTTAAGTTTTTTTACGATATTTCTCATGTGTAAAAATAAGGGTCATGTTCTTTTTTCAATTTTTTTTTGGGGGTTTGTCAAGATGCCCTTGGTCCTTTTTTACTTTGTTAAAAATTTTAAGTTTATTATTAAAGGTGATAAATATTGATGGAAAATTTATTAAAAATGAAATTTATCAGTTTTTATGTGATGATACTATTTTGTATCTTAGGGAAAAAACCTTCAAAAACCATTTTTTTGGGGTTTTAAGCAATATTCGGGTCGGAGGGTTAATTTGAAAATCTGAATTTTGGCTTTGGGTTCTTTTAAAACATTTGGCACTGCGACTTTTACCGGCCCAAATTTTTGGGGTTTTTTTTCCAACCTGATTTGAAAATTTTTGATCTTAATTTTTTTCCCAAAAATTGGAAAAAACTTAAAAATATCTTGAGGATCGGGTCGTAAAAGAACCTTACCAATGGGAAAAATTATTGTAAAATTTTGGCCTTCGGTTGATTTTTTTTTTCTTTTTTCCCAAACCTGATGTTTTTTTTAAAAGGGTGACCTTTTTTTAAAAACATTTGGTCGGGAAACCAGATAAGATTAAAAACAATCATTGGTGCCCTTCACAAAATTGGTCTGAAGATGATTCATCTCCCTTCGGTGCGGGTTTAAAATTGCCTGGTTTAAAACGTTTTTCGATGATAAAAAAAGGCAGAAAATTTTTATAAATCATTTAAAAACCCCTTCGGGGGTAATTTTATCGGTTTTTTGCAACATTAAGCCAAGGGAAGATCGGTTATTTTAAAAAAACAAAGTTTTTAGGAGCTGGTAAATTTAAAAAGGGTGTTGTTAAAGTCTTCATGTTTGAATTTTATCATAATATTTGGGGAATAATTCTAAATTAAAATTTAAAATTATTTTTTTAAAAAAAATTATGAAAAGGGTGAACTTTTTAAAGATTTTTTATTGAAGGTAAATTTGTCTTATGCTGTTTTGGGGCAAAATACCATGTAAACTCTAATTTTATGGAATTTTTCTTTTTGATCTATGTATTCCATCGGTCAAAAAGAAGTTTTCGGGGTGGAGGGGAAAATTTTTTGGAACCCTCGGATGACTTCTTTCTAATAAAAAGACTAATAAAATCTGCAATTTGGGTTTCCCTTTGTTTCCCAGTTTTTTAAAAAAACCAATTAAACCCCAAGGGGGACTTTTTTTGATATTGACGGGACTGGGTGAAAATTTATTCTATCCTTTTCAATCACCCTTATCCACCAGGCGGCCTATTTCCCAATTCAAACTCTTATTTTTTTTGGGGTTAATAAATTGTTATCAAAGGATTATTGATTCAAATTTATGTCCCTTTTTAATGTGTTGGTTGAAATTTGAACATTTGTTCAAATGAAAATTACGTCTATTTTGGGGAATTTCAATCGAACCTCAATGTTTCTTTACTATAAAAGATTTTTTGTTTATCCTTGACGTCAATACAGCCAAGTTCAATTTTTATTTTACAGGCAAAATATTATATTTTATGGAATGTAATGGGTGGGGTAATTCTGGGCATTAATTCTTTGAAAGTTTGTCGTATGAGAACATATTGTTTTGGAACAATAAAAATAAAAGGGGAAAAAAAATGGAGTGCATTGCACTATGATCTGTTGGTCTATGTCTACACTATGTGGTTGTGGTGTGTTTTCCACCTGTTCCTTTTTTAGTTTTTTATTTTTTTTTATATGTGTAATGTCCTTGTTTAATTAATTTAAAAAATTTTCTTGTGTGTCTATATTTTTTTTGATGAAAAAGGCAGAACCTTTGGTTCTTATTAAAATTAAAAAAAAATTTTTAAAAAAACAACAACAACAACAACAACAACAAAAAAAAACCCAAAAAAAAAAAAACAACAAAACAAAAAACAACAACAACAACAACAACAACAACAACAACAACAACAACAACAACAACAACAACAACAACAACAACAACAAGGGGATTTCTGTTGCACTCCCCCAGCATCAAATTGGGTTTGGGGTAATGGTTTTGTTTTTCAAAGGATCCCCTCTGAAAACCCTAAATGTAAGGCTCAAAAGCAAAAATTTTAAATGAAACCCTTCACACTACTTTATTAGGTTTATACTTATTTTTTGCCATGAGGGGAAATCATGCCCAACCAAAATCTTCCCGGTGGTGCTTGTCACGTTCCTGAGGTTTCCCCGTTTTCCCCAATTTTTAAAAACACTCATTCCCTCTGCTGACCCACTGAGATCTTCTTTTTCCCAAAAATGAAGAAAAGAGCTTTTGATCACAATAACATTCCCAACATAAAAATATATCAAAAAAAAAGAACCTCTGAACACTTTTTTTGATCAAACATGTTGACTGGAGATTTTTAAATCTTGAATGAACATTATTGTCAATATCTCAAAGTGTTTGGAGAGCTTCTAGGAGCCTAATACAGTGAAGTTGATACCGGTAGTTTCTGGTCATTCAATTTTGAAATAAATAAAAGCTAAAGACTCCAAAGTCAATTTTATTATTAATAAGTAATGCCTTAGCGGAGTCGATAATGAGTCAGTTTTACAGATGATATTTGTTGGCATGCACTCACAAAGGTTTTATTAAGAAGTATGTTGATATAACCAGCTACATTATGTACATAATGATATTTATGAAATAATAATAAAGAATACAAGTTTTACACTTTTTGCTCTGGAAATTGAATCGAACACTTCAAAGAGCATAGTTTTTGTCTCTTCAGAGGTGGTATTGCACCCGGCATCCGCTGTGACAGTGATGGTGAGCTGTCTGAATCTGAAGCACATGATGATGGACCTGGGATACTCTCTCCACATACAGGGTCAGATCATCGTCGGTGAAGTCTGAAGCTGCTGATGAACTGAACATGACTGTGTCAAAATGGAAATCCTCCTGAGGTTCAAAGTCAAACACTTGTCCTGGCAGTTGTATTGGTATTGACACTGATGATTTCTGTGGTTGAAACTGAAAGAAACGTGCAGCCTAGATGTCTTAACACAATCATAAGAGACCATCACCAACTCTTTCTTGGAGCTCTTTTCATCTAATTCCTCAAACATCACTTTGTACCTTATCCACCACATTGTAATTAGAACTTACTAACCAGTTTTGTATACAAACCAAATTCTCCAGAGTTCTTTTGGAAATGTTAGAATGGAAAGAAAAGTGTGGGGGTTTTGGTTTTTGTTTGTTCATTAAACAAAAATACAAGGCGGCCACTTTGAGGTTCCTTTTTTAAATTACTATCATGTGCACACAACATACCTTTCATGTTAATGTTGAATGGAGTTATGATGTACCAGGACAATAATCTTTGAAAGGTGGCACTTGTTACATGAAATGGTCGGCTGGCTCTGAGATCTTGTGGGCGTTTTGCGATGATGATACATTTCGGCTCTTTAACGATTCTAACAGCATAGGCATACGAAGTGTCGATTGTAATATCTTGTTTGCCAAATAATTTTATGCAGACAAAAGTAGATGCTGGTTCTGAATTTGCCATGATGTGATTCACCTTGCATTCTGTGCGCCACACGGTCAAATATCATCCCCTGTCAACAAGCACCATACAGTTTAAGTTTTGCATTTCATAGGTTTGGATACACACACTCCCTGATAACGTCATCACGTCTTCCATATTACAAACTAAGGAAGCACGCATCAACGCTGCCTCATCCAAAAATGAAAACCCGAGTGACGTACTCGGTCTCTGATTTCAAGTGTCGCACTGTAATGGCTTTCAGAAGAAAGTTACAGCTCTGTTGTTGCTGATGCCCGTCGGTAACAGGTTTGCTTCTATGTTTTTGTAGTTATTACAGACACGGGCCCATCCATTTTTTAGTGGTTTATGTAGCTTCTTTTCCGCATATTTGAATATTGTGCAAGTGGCCGCAGAAGTCGTGTCGAGCGGGATAGTGCGAAATTAGAAGTGATGCTTGGGAATAAAGATGACTCCTCAGGAAAGAGCCAAATGGAGAGCTGATGATGGTTCTTCTTATCAGTGCCTTTAAGACATATACCAGCATTACTTATTGATGGAGCTACAACCTATTTTGTGTATGTCCGACAACCAGAAACATTTCCCATACGTCAGTTCCTCCACTAATAAGGTCACCAATGATAAGCGGAAGATACAGAACTAGACACTTCATTTGAGCTGCTTTTTAGACCACTGGAACCCCTAATAGCTGATTGCTGGATGGGACTTTTTAATTAATTTTTTATCTACAAACCCGTAGCTGAACGAAGACAGCCGATGGGTTGTTAACTATGCAAAGGGTAGCAAACAAACTCTTCTTCAATGAGGACTTTCAGGGTAAAGTTTCATTTCAAGTGGAATAAGGCCCCTCTAAAAAGTCATGCATGACATCTACAGCAGAGTTTTTCACTGACATGGAATCTGTCAGATTATTTCAAAATTCGGAGGATCGCCGGATACCCTGTCTCTGACACATTATTCACAAGAATGTCTGCATCTATATTACTGTCCTTGGTTCTAAGAAGCGCAACATCTTCAACAAGCTGTGTTCTAGTAGTCTCCTTTGGAGCTTTGGCAAAATCGATACAGGGAAAATTTTGCTAGCTCCCCAACAAAACCCAGTACTTCATGAAGTCCTAGGTTGTCACCGATTGCTTGAAAACGGACTGGGTTTAACAGATACGTGTATACTCTTCACGTGATATCTCAAGACCTTGTTCTTGCATTTCCTCCAATCTTCATCGATTTGCTGAAAAGTATTCTTGTCCCAATTCCATACTTTGCGATCTCTCCTGTTCTCTTTCCACATGCAGCCAACAAATGTATTTACTCAGTGAAGCTTGCAACTGGAAGCGGGAAAGCACAATAGACTTATATAAAATCAGCTAGCTCATAATTTGCACTTTGTGCTTTTCTGTTACCCAAGGGATTACCCGTTTCATAGTCGTCATGGTACAGTAATATTGGGATAACAACGTTGTGCTTTTGCTGAAAATTTATTTTTTGAGTAACTGCCATCAGATGTGTTCTCAACAGACAATCATCCTGAGAGGGTTGCTGATTTAGGATTGCTGTCCATGATTCCTGGTTGCTCCAAGTGTTTTTTTTTTTTTGAATTGTTTTAGTGAGTGGAATATACTGAAAAGTGTCATTTCAGCGTTTACGACAAACACCTCTGATGAACTGTCACTTTGTGAACAGAGCAGATTGACCCAAAAACTTTTCCTCAGGGCTGACCGAGATATCAACACTTTTCTCTAGTACTTATCCTGGTTGTGCTGAGAGATTCGTTAAGTTCATTAAATGTTTTTTATTGTACAAGTTCTTGATATTCTCTGACATTCTGAAACACTTTTTCAGGCTTATTAACATCCACTTCCCCCAACTTTACTGCATGTTCCTTTGAACCTCTCCCGTACGCGTAGGTAAGCTAAAAACTTTTGTGCATGTGATCAACTACCGCTTTGATCAGCTCTTCAACTTCAAGAAGTATCACTTTCTAGAATGCTGGAATATGTGGCATATGATGCTCTCATACTTGCTATGAAATACTGAAACAGAGTTGAAAGCTCATCTTCACACTGTCCACTCATCAATGTCGTCATCGTGTGGTTCATCAGTCAACGAAGTCATCTCATTGCATTGCTTCCATTTCACTTTCTGAACCAGGTGTTCCCCTGAGGCATGGTATATATGTGCCTGCTGCAGTGTTTGTATGCCAAAATGTGGCGCCTATATGATGACAGATGTTGAAATATGGCAAGACAACCATCTTGTCTGCATACAACAATGGTGGAAATACCAGAATGTACACCATGGATATATTTTAAATGGTTGAATAAGCCTTTAAGTTTTCACCACCAGATTTCATTCAAACACTTATAGCACAGCATTATTCACAAGTTCCATATTACGCCTCCACAAGAAATACTACAAACTCACATGTTTCTTCCAATTTTCAGCAAACTTGACTCGTAAACCAATTCTGGGAATGAGTTGCGCTATGTCGGCCTCTGTCAATAACTGAGCGCCTTCATGTCTATGTCATTATCATGGGCGGATCCAGAACATTTTTTAGGGGGCTGAGAATCAGAAACAATTATTGTTCAGTACTACAAAGGGTGCCGCCACTTCCTATGTGCGCAACGCAGAAGGTTAGTACAGTACTAAAAGTAGGGAATGGGGTGCGTTCTCCTCCTCCCCCCCTCTCTCTCTCTTTTTCTCCCTTTTAAAAATGTTTTTAACGATTTTAGGGGAGGGGCTACACCTAGCCCCCGGATCCGCCAATGATTATCTGTAAGTAAAAAAAAACATTTCTTAGTCACCGAGCAGTTTAGCATATATGGATAGCTATCCTACTTTTGAAAACATTTAATTGGGCTTGGGCTTTTATTTATAATTTTATTCTTTGTCTGGATTTGTTTTTTGTAAGATGCCTTTTTTTCCAGGGGGATATTGTTCCCAAATGTTAGTAAGAATAATCCTCCAACAATTTCTGAGAAAATATGAGCATACCCCAATTCTTGGGTAGAATGAAAGCATGTATTCCCAATCTTGAGGGAGAATAGGATTGGGAGCACAAGTTATCTCAGCCCTTGGGCAGAACAGGAGCACATGTTAACCCAACATTTGGGCAGAATAGAATCAAAGGGTTGGAGATAAACACACATGTACCCAACCTTAGATAAACAAACCAACATACCCAATTTGTAAGGAGAATGGGGGCAAAACCCAATCTTTGGACATAATAGAGCATACATGTTCCCAATCTTTGGGAAGGAGAGGCCTACCTGTACCACGCCTGGCACTGTCAAGCGCTATCACATATTTTAATACTTAACTCATATATTATATGCCACCCAAATTAATTTATTATCAAAATATTATGAGGATAATTCATCACAGGTAAAGATTCATGAGCTCCGGTGAGCAGAAGGATAAGACTATGGATAACGTTAGACCTAACTCACTCTGCTAGGCCTAATGTACTCGGCCTTCAGCCTGAACTGCAGGCCTAGGCTGCACAACGTTAGCCATGCTTACTGAGCAAACTTGTGCTGCATAGACACACGTTCCTGTATCATGATTTTCTTTATAATATAAGAACCAATACAAAAAATAGGTTTTGATAATTTTTTTTTGCCCATTTTGTGTTCCATCATATTTACACACCATTTTTGTATACTTGTCATTTGGTGTTTTTGCTAGAGCTGGCAGTCCATAGTTGACCGAATTTTGAACCCAAAGTCAAACCTCGTGCAGCATTTGTTAATTAACCCATCGGTATGCTAAACCCTCTTGTTGGAAGTTGCCCTTTCACTCTTCTCTGGGTCTTTAGTATTTTTCTTTACCCATTGTGTTTTATCTGAGTCTAGCTCTGAAAGATCACAAAGCCTTTTTCTTTACTTTTTGTGATTTAGATAAGTGTTTTTGGACTTCGCTTGGTGGGTTTTGGTATAAAATCTTTGTGCACATTTTTTGTTAAGGACTTGTGACTGATGGGGTACCAGAGAGTGAGCATCAGCCATCATGTTAGATTTCTGAGTCCGAGTTTTTAGGGCTTGGTTTTCATGTGGTGACATGTTGCCTCTTTCCTTTTTCAAAGTAGCAACACCTTGGTTCTGTAAGTTTGTATTTGTTTTTTTTATTACCCTGGGTCCGTTTCACCCATTCCATTTTTCTGTTATTAATTCCCAATGTTTGCTAATGTATTGCTATGTGAGCTCTGGGTTCCGACAGTGTGTTTCTTGTGCATGTGGCAGGGTAACATTTTGGGGGTTAATTTGGGGGAAACTGTCGTTTGTTTCGACGGACTGTTCAACCCCAGCTAATCCAAATAATTGATTAAAACATTTACTACATGCAGGGAACACATTGGGCTGACAGAGATTCTTAGAGTTCCTTATTTTTTTGTACAATTTTACTAAATTAAAAACATGGGGTGTAGTTAGTCACCCCATGTAGCGTAGAGTGCAACAGCCTGTATTTCATTTACAGCATTCTTGTTTAATTTGAGTCCATACTGCCTTTATCTTGTAAATAAGTGTTGAAATTATGTAGTATAAAAGTCGCAAAGAAATTATAGCGGCAACAACTGGGAAGTTGACATTCCGTATGCTAGTACACTGGGTTTATTTATTATTTTTTATTAGTAACCGGTCATTTATTTAACAATTCCCAACTGGCGGAATTCCTGGAGGGGGTTCCGTTACAATACTCAGTAAATTCTGAGACATGTTGTACAACTTGCTAACGCCCCATTTCTCCAACAAGCCAAGTACTTCGTGATCCGCCATTGTTGCCACTCAGTTAGCTGTGTTTGCATTATACGTACCTACAAACACACGTATATACGTACGCAGCTGCTATAGCTACAGCATGCAGTACAATCTGCACGCAGGCCGCTAATGCGCATGCACACGATGATAAAAATTCCCAACAATTGGATACCGTCAACCCCTTCCATTGCATAATGCCCAACTGCTGTGATTGTTACTCCACTTTCTACCCAACAATTCACGGTTGAATTAAGTAAAATAATTATACAAATTAATTGGGCAATGCTTACCCAACTAAACTAACTAAAAATGCACCCAACGTTGGTCGTTTTTTGTGCTTACCCAACCCAAAAATTTACTCAAAAGTTGAACAAAAATGCACCAATAATTCGCAAATTGAGTTTAACCAGTATTATATTGCCCAGCTCTTTTAACAGTGCAATGATGATAACTCGTTGGTAATCAGCAGATGCAGATTGAATCTCATCAATGTTAGATTGTAGAAAATCCCAATATTCAGAGTTAGCATTCGGAAGCCGGTAGATGACAATAACGATCCATTTGGATCCACGTAGGGAAATTTCCACACAAATCTCCTCCAACTCGGGATGTTCAAGTTGAATTAAACGACGTGATTTAGACTTGATTTCACAGCCATGAGAACACCACCACCATCTTTGTTGTGCTTGCCAGCTGCGTTTCCATGACCACACTTTGTATGCTGGTCTCGCCTGAACATTACGTTAATCAGCTGGCATTTCGTGTACATTTGAATCACAATTGTCATTAAGCCTTGTCTCAGAAATGCAAACAATGTCGACAGGTTTACGTTGAATGTATGACACCAAGTCCACCATTTTGTTTCGCACACTCTGACCGCCAAAGCAAATACCAGAAACAAGGCCTTTAGTACTGATCTCAGGCGTAGGCTGAACCTCCAAGGTATCAAGATCAAGTATATTTGATACATGAAGATCAGAATTGTCAAAAAACGAATCTGTAAATGTTGGCAAGGAACAAAATGTACATATCCAAGGATCGGTGGGGTTGGCATAAAGTCTTTTATATTCAGTTAATGAAACTCCCTCGCATTTTGTATGAAACCATTTTTCACAATCGGAACATAAAAGTAGGCAGATTCACGCAAACCGCCGTTGGTGGCGCTATTTTTCATATGCTTTTGTACTGTAAAAGTTTGTGACCTGCCGAACTTTCATGGTAAAATTCTAATATAAAGGGTAGTCTATGGATGTAGTCACTTCTAGTGTCGATAAATGGATACTACACATCGTGGTTATCTTAAATGATCAATCCATGCCAACTGTAACGTTGGCTTAAAAACAGTGCAACTTGCTGAAAATAGACTTTGTTAGTACTACAAGGATACATTGCAGACACATTCGGTCACAACCTTTCCATTGAAACTGGATCTTAAAATGACCAAATATTTAAATCAACAAAAATTCGTAACTTTGCATAGGGTTAACCTATCAGACCACTGACCCCTCATTTTCTTTCTAATTTTTTGCTCTATCCAGTGATATGACATTTAAAAGCATTGAAGCAACTTCAAATTTTCATGAAACTGCCTAATAAAAGTCCATCATGTTGGTTGGATTTAACAGGTTTTTCACAGTCGCCACAAGGGAATCTGTAGTGCGGTCCCGGGTTGATTTCTATGTCACCAGCCATGATTAATACGAGCATTATACTTGATATAATGGTACTTGCCGTTTTCTTTTGTCTGGAGCCCGCATCCGTGCATGCTGTAGCCCTACTGTATATCGGGGGGGGGGGGGGGGGAGACACCAAGAAATCCAAACAATTCACAGTGAAAAAATCATGAGATTTCTCAATAATGATTGAAATCAATACACACTGTAAAAATATTGGGTAATTGTTTGTTAGGTAAAATTAATAACGCATTTGTTGATTCATATCCATTTCCTAACTGATGGATATTTTCCCCTTTCGAACAAATAAAAAGGCTGTTGTGCTGAGTCATCGAAGTTGGGAATTTGTTATGCAATAAATGGTTAAAAACAACATTGATAAACCATAACCAGACTTGGGCAAATTCTATAGTGACTGCCTCATCGTTGGGTACACCCCGTTATCGACAGTTTCAGTTATTGGGAAAGAGGCGAGACAACGTGCGCTTTTCGACCAAGAATTGGTAACATAATACTACATGTGCGCGCGCGCCCAGGCACACATCAATCCAATCGGCGTCATGGCGGACTTGTTGCTGGAAGAATGGGGCTTACCTCAGCTAAAATATGTTTTCACAGGTGAGTTTATCATTGCTCAATTATCAGCGATGTTTAACTGCATTATTCTTGTACATTCTATACTCGGTGAATAAAATGATAGCATGTTTGTATATACTAGTCAAACAAAGAAACGCAATTTTTTTTTTCGAAGCCAATTTATACCAACAAAATTTGATTGCACCCCAGAAAAATTACGATGACATGAAAGTGTAAGTACTCAATAACTGGTGTGTCCACCTCTGGCCAGGATGCAGGCGTTTATGCGCCGGCGCATGGACTGGATTGTGCGCCTAATCCTCCCCAGAGGCAGTGCGCGCCATTCTTCTTGAAGCGCGGCCGCCAACTGCTGAGCGTTCTGGGGCGCTACAGGCCTGGCATGAACCCGCCGTTGAAGTTCGTCCCATAGGTGTTCTATTGGGGACATGTCGGGGCTAAAGGCAGGCCATGGAAGGGTTTCCACATTTTGCTGTCGCAGATAATCAGTCACAATTCTGGCAACATGCGGGCGTGCATTATCCTGCTGTAGCAGTTGGATATTGGGATGCTGGCGCAAGAAAGGCACAACCTCTGCTGCCAGGACCTCATCTCGGTAGCGCTGCCCATTCAGATTGCCCTGAATCTCAATCAGATTGGTGCGGCTGTTGGCGGCAATGCCGGCCCACACCATGACACTAGGACCGCCCCACCTGTCCTGCTCTACGACATTGCAGTCAGCATACACCGCTGTTCAAAATGCTCTGCAGGCGACATGTGGTTTGGGCGCATGCGCGAGAATTTTGAAGGGTCATACAAAAATGCATATTCATAACGTGACCTTTACTTTTTTTTTTCCGTCGCGGAGTTCATTGATAAAAACGCCTGTTACATACTGAAAATTAATTTCAAAGAGAACTTTTAACCAATAGGATTAGAAAGAATATGTCGTCTGCAAATATTGAACTAACATTACAGCAATATGGGCAAACGCGCGAATTTCCTTGAAGTTTTTTTGTGCACAACTCTGGCCATTGACAAGAGCGCGCATGCTGAAAAAGGTAAATATTTCAACGCGGATTTTCTTCCTGAAGATGAATTTTCCCTGAGACATAAAAAGTATGATAGGTGAAAGAACTCATATTTTAACTAATTATTACTTTGTTATTTGAGCAAACCTAGTAGCTAACTTTTAAACGGTGGGATTTCCCTGCGGCTTTAGCGTTGTTAAACAAAAGATTTCTGGGGAACCCGTTACGGTTTTTGGGATGACATCATTGTGTATGCGTGTGCATATACACACACGGATTAGATTGTGGGCGTTTTCATTGTAAGGGGGGTTAAATAATTTTTTAATAACGTTAGAATATTAAAAAAAACGGGGAATGATTTGAGTTTATAAGCCAATATAAACCAATATTTAATACATATATTCTGTTCACTCTTCCATTTTAAATTAATTTAAGGATTTTTTCCCTTTCTATGCACTCCAAATCCATTATTTAAACAGCGAAGATGTAATCAATAGCAATATTTCACCTTTTTTGAATTGCTGCCCAGAGGCCGTTACTTGGGTTTGCTCAGGTATAATCACCATGAAACTGTTCTTCGTGAGTTTAACTACCCTCCTATGCTTGATTTTTCAAGAAAAAAAATTCATGAAAGACGTACAATAACGTCAAAAATGGACCAATAATTAGCTTCTCTCGATCTGTAAAATTTAACGGATGCTCAATATTTGATGCACATTGAAGACGCTTTTTACACTTCGCGGTTTTCGATGAATTCACCCAGAAACGTGTCATCTTGTAAAACCATGACTCTAGATTGATGTGTGATCTTTGTTCATTGAGGTCATTTGGCATTTACACTCACTTTGATCGTACACGTACCTCACGTACTCACTGAGCTGGAAGAAACTGAAATTTGGGCGTGGCAATGATTTCCGAGTGACGTAGTTGATTAGTCTTCATGAATTATTCATATTTAAAACAAAAAAAGAGAAGCTTATTACAGTGACGTTTATTGATTGACAGTTTATTTATGACCTCTCAACGGAGAGAAGGCATGTTCAATAATACTTTTAGTTTTTAAAACGTCAAAAAATATTAATCCTATACATTTTTACAAAAGTTCAAAGTTTTGGTAGATTTGGACCCCAAAAATTTACAACTTTTTTATGATTTTACACATTTATACAAAATAAGAAAAAGCGGATTTTTAGAGTTATTTGACATATCAAATTTGATGAAAGAGGACATGATTTAGATTGTTATCGTTAACCCTATCCATACCGCGGGCGCCAAATGGCACATATTTGTGGTCATTGTTCCAGACCAGGGGATACAAATGGCACCTTTGCAAACGTATTGTTTTACGACCGGCGGAGCTTAATGGTCCCCAGCCAAAATGCTTAGGCGAATTTCATGACGGTCGCCCTCTATCGACGATTTAATTAATCCGCGCATAGTTAGCGTCCCCCCCCCCCCCCCAGCCAGCGCGTTATTCAAAAGAAAAAGTGGCTGCGGGATAGTGGCTGCCGAATCGAAACTTAATCATGGACAGCGATAGAAATGGTGCCATTTTGGCAGAGATATTTGATGATAGTGACTCGGAAATGGAGATCGACACGGAGAATGATGAAAGCAGCGATGATCAGGGTGATGATGAATCCTCAAGCGAAGGCGAAAAAGGACATTCGAGCGACGTGGATCCGCAGGATGAGGTATTTATATTGTGTAGGTCATGACCGTATAACATTAGTTAGGCACTACCCTTTTAACATCAGTTTTTAATTGGATTTTGGAGAATAGCTTCATTTTAAGCTGTATGCAACGAATTTAACATTGAGTGTAGATAAATGTCAGTTCTATTTTACGTATGCTCTTTTCCGCGTAATTTCATGTTTGACGAGATCGTGAGTAAACTATTGCCCCCAACAAAAACCACACCAAACATCTATACTCTAAATAAATGGCCGCCATTGGCGGCCATGTTGGATTAAAAGATTTATCACGTGATTATGTTATTCATTTATGTATTCAAAATATAGAAGACGGCGTGTAACATGTTATTAAAGACGAAATATATGCAATTGCATTATTTTTGCATGACACTAAAAAACAAATGGATATTTAATTACATTACAACCGTTGCCATAACTGTGGACCTTCCCCCCAAATTAAAATTATTGTATTACGAGATTATAAAAAAAGTCCCCAAAATTTCATCAATCTGGTCATCAAAAAACAGCGGAAATAGTGCCAATTTTAGGCACACTTTTCATAAATTATACTGTGTGATAGACGAAAAGCACCTCATGCATTTTGTCTCTTCCTTCCGCAGAAAATGCCAAATCCAGATGGAAGAAAACAGACTTCAGATCGGGTTGAAAGAGATCAGTCATCTCAACAGGAAGCCGATGCAATTCACCGAAGCTCTGGTCCTGCAGGTGACTTCTCAGGCCTTTCTGCAGTACAGGTATTCCAGTTGTTCTTCTGCAGTGCCGTCTGGGATCTGCTTGTAGACGAAACAAACCGCTACGCAGAGCAAACTGTTTCAGAAACCTCCTGGACCCCCACTCACTCGAATGAAATGATGGCATTTGTAGCGCTACTGCTTGCTGTGGGCATCAACAAGTCGCCTCAGTACAGTATGTACTGGTCAACATATGAAGTTCTACGGATGTCATTTTATCCATCCATAATGTCAAGAAATAGATTTATTTCCATTCTGCGATTTTTTCACCTCTCCGACAACCGGTTGCCTAAACCAGCCTCTGGATGTGACAAGCTTAAGAAAGTTAGGCCTTTGCTGAATGTCCTCCCCAAATTTCGCAGCCTCTATTACCCTGGACAGAACCTATCTCCTGATGAGAGTATGCTCAAATTTAAGGGACGCCTCGGGTTTCTACAGTACATGCCCAGAAAACCGGTCAAATGGGGAATTAAGGCATTCTCTTTGAACGAGTCAGAGACGGTTACACCTATTCGTGGATGCTGTACACAGGAGCTGCTGCCAAGGAGACAAAACTTCAAGAAGGCTACATGTAAATGTAGATACCGATTCATCCCCTCAAAGTGCCATCCTCTGACCTAACCATCCCAGGAGAAGTCGTCGTTGAACTTCTCAAATGGACTTGAACATAAAGGACATGTAATTTATTGTGATAATTACTTTAACAGACCAGCTCTGGTATCCAAACTGTCTCAATTAGGATTTGATGTTATGGTCCAGTGCGTTATACTGCACAGGGAATACCGAATGCAGCCCACCCAAAGACAAATAGAATGAAAAGGAGATAACCCAAAATTTTATGAGAAGGTTGGTCAGTTATGCATTGTTTGGCATGATAACAAAAATGTTGTACTCCTAACAAATGTAGGTGATTGCCAAGTAATTACAAAACAAATTCGGTGTAAGAAGAGCGAAAGTGGATTTCGTGAAATTGCTAAGCCCAAATCTATAGATAACTACAACAAATTCATGGGAGGAACCGATCTCGCTAATCAAATTTTTCAGTACTACACATACACACAGAAGTTTGAAATGGTGGAAACGAGTGTTTTTCAGTATGTTGAACATATCCATGCTCAATGCCACGGTAATTTTCAACAGCATACCAACAAACAAGCATGTCAGTAATCTTGACTTCCGTCTTCAAGTCATAGACGGCCTACTCACAGGTTGGGAACGTAATACAATGCTGCGTTTTACACGATCCAATGCGAATAACCTTCCTGTTCGGATGATGGAGAAAATGCATTATCCTGGCAAAAACCCTTCCGGAAGAAAACGTGACTGCATTGTTTGTAGCAACCGGCGATTACACAATAGAAAACAAACGAGGATGATATGTAAACAATGTAGATATCCGATGTGCGTAGTTTCTTGCTTTGAGAAATACCATACTTTGCACTTTGCATAAATTGCAAACAACCTATTTTGAGATAACCGACTTGCCAACAACTAATTATTGTTGTGGTAAGCAGACACCTTAGATTTATGTGTAAACTATATTAACGAGCATAATTATTCAACCTTACTGTTCAAAATAGAGTGCAATCGCCGGTGAATGTATTTTTACAAAATTATAACCAAAAAGTGGATTTGTTATTGTAAATTAATCAGTTTTGTTGGCCACTCTTTGTACACATTCGAATCTCCATCACTCTTGGCTCCCCTCCCCCCTATTCAATGTTGGTCAACAACTGTGTTCGTGTGCCCACAATCCCAACCAACATTGAATGGGGGGGGGGGTCATTTTGATTGAATGTCCTTCAATCAATAGATAGATAGTTCAGAATGGCGTAAACATTATGTTAGAAATTGTAAATGTGTCCCAGTATTCAATAAGGCTCTTACTCAGAAACAGATTAATCTGATAGAAAGTATCCAAAAAAGAGCCTGTAGAATTATCCTTGGTGTTGATTATGTATCTTACAACCTGGCCCTATCAGTATGTAAATTTCAAACCCTGGAAGTGAGAAGACACAATATCTGTGTTGATTTTGCCACTGCTTTAGCTAGCCATCCTCAGTATCAAAATTGGCTCCCTTTGAAAAATCCTGTTGACTGTTTTTTGAGACAAAAGGTTAAATATCAACAGTATTTCTGTAAAACTCAGATTTCGTAACAGTGCCATTCCGTATTTTATTAATCTACTTAACACTACAACACACATATAAATTATTACATTATTTAGCCACATATTTTTAATTTCTTAATTATTTTATTACACCTCTTTTAGCGTGTTTGTATGTATATACATTTTAAATTCTGAAATTGTAATTGTTTTATTTTAATTGTATTAATTGTAACACATTGTAAAAAGTGCACGCAATTCAGCCTTTGGCTGCCATGTGACATTTTTAGTGTAATAAACCATCAATGAATGAATGAATGAATGTAATCACGCAGTTTCAAATCTTCCAAATGTTATTTGTAATACGTAAAGCTGCATGCTGTACAGTGGAATTGCACACATGTGCATGTACATTAACTACAGAGTGTAGAGTGGTGGCGCTCTTCATTAGAAGCCACCAAAATTGCTATGGTACACAAGGGATTATCTGCACCAGTATTTACCTGGGATGGAAGGGTTAACTTAAACACATAAAGTGGAATTTTACGGGGGGGGGGGGTAGGTAAATGTACATGCTGTGTATCGTGGCTCATGGGGTGATGTATGGGGTCAAGTGACATTTTGGTACTATACATTATATGTAATGAATACGTCATTGATGCAGCGGCTATTCTATCATATGGTGTTACTCTAAAATAAGTCATTTTGATAACTGACTTTTTTTTTATTTGTTTATTAAGCAGAATATATGCTTAACAAGTAAATAAATGAATGGATTTTGTCATCAAATTAGCTAACATAAATGTTATTTTCCAGGTGATTTGAATAACTTTCTTCACTTTTTCCATTTACCTCATCAATCACATTCAACACTTCTTGAAACTAACCAGGAACAACGAAGAAACAACTCGAGGAAACTCTGGTCGAAGGTGTCGCCATCCAAATAAACCAAAGAAGTCTTTGTTGTGGACAAAATCATATTGAAAAGGATCCAAGTTTATTGATTTTGTCAGGGGTGCATATAATGTAAAGGGATTGTCCTCTGAAGAAGATATAAACAAAATTCACAAATAGGCCTACCCCTAAAAATGAGTTTCAGAAATGTATACGAAATAATTGTTGATAGAGCAATTATGCATACATAATGAAGCACAAAACACCCAATATTAATTATATATGCTAATTTTTTATTCTTCACATCTTTATAAAACAAATCGTTTGTGACACATTATTTGTGCCGAATTTCAGGCTCGTCAGATGAAATGTTCTCAAGTAAGAGCATTTATGTTTATTAATTAACTGGACTTAGTAATTTTTCACCAATTCCATCATTTCCCATTTAGAATAAATAGGATGATGGACCATATTTAGAAATCCCTACACTCAGAAAACAAATGGTAAAAAAAAAGTTATGTAAGAAAATACTCAAGTAAAATTCAAGTAAAATTCAACGAAAAAAATATACTAAATTGTAATTGACAGAAACTGTATGTTTTACCTAAACAAATAATAATAATACAAAATAAATAAAAACAACTGGTTAGGCCTTGCAAGCAGTGGCGTAGCTATGGGCGGGCCAGGCAGGGCCTAGGCCCGCCCACTTCTTGTCTAGGCCCTGCCATTGCCAAATAAAGAAGCTTTTTGTATAACTTTTTTTTTTTTTTTTAACGATTTATGTTGTTTGCATTCCTCTTCTATGTATGTTTGTGTGATATAGGCTACAGTGCATTTTATTTTATACTGTATACTTTAAAAAGGACAGGGGCTATCATGCTTGTAGGCTACTGGTTGGAGGCAACAACCTGTCTATTATTTATTTAAACCATTTAAATTTTGTTTTGTGTAGCGTCACTATAGCGTGTGTTGTAATTGGCTGGTTCAATGGCATTGCCGAATGAAATCGCGTGCGTCATATCACTCAGTTCGGTTATTTTCTAGAACCTACCCATACCAGCTGTTTCGCTGACGCTAACGTTTGCTAATTTTTACCGCGACCTAGTAGCTTATTCAGCAGCAATGGCGAAAAGACAAATGTCCATTACAGGTTTCTTTAAAAAACCAAGATTGGAGGAAGAGGAACATGTCAAGAAATCTGTTAATCTTGGGGAGGGGGTCAGTGTCAGTGCATTCTGCGCTGAGAGACGAACAACAACCTTCACTGCTAACGACATATCCATCGAAGAAGCTGAATATTCTGTTTTCATACAACAGCTGAGACGCAAAATGAATGCGGGACAGAACATTCCATCTCTAATGGAAGTGCTTGACAACTGTCCAGCAGAGATTTTCCCCAATGTCAGCGCACTGCTACGGGCCATCATAACCCTCCCAATGACCTCGTGTACAGTGGAGAGAATCTTCTCAACGACAAATAGGATAAAAACAAGACTGAGAGCTTCAATGTCAACAACTCGCCTGAACAATTTCGCCCTTTTATCCTTTGAACGGGAATTGTCGGACTCATTGGACTATGATGAAATTATATCCATCTTCAACAGCAAGCCCCGGCGCCTACGTCTCATCCTGTAGGCCTATGGATTAGGCCTTCACAAGAAGACGTCAAAGGTAGGCCCATACTACTATTTTTCTGTTAACCTATTTGTTATAAGTTTGTTGTGTTACTGTTGTGAAGCACTTTGGGAGCACTTTGTGAAGCACGGTGTGTTGTGTTTGTGTAATGTGTCAGCCTAAGGATCAATATTGCAGTGCATATTTTAGCCTACTGTAGTACACAGCAAATGCGACTATATCAAATAGAAAGCATATCACTGATATTAACACAGCTTGCAAAATATAAGAACACGTTGGCGCAGTATAATGTAGGCCTTTAATGCGCACGGACACTGCGTTGTGATATGTGCATGGCCGTAGCGACTGAACGAGGAGTTTAGCTACTTTTCAAGACGTAGGAACCTGGATGTAGTAGCCTGGGTCCAGACGTTCGAATCCGCCCACTTGAAGTTGACCGATTCTGGAGTGTAACGAGTTGTCCATCTGTCTGATATCAGGCTATGTAGGCTACTTGCCAATTAATTCATCAAACGCACAGCTGCAACGAGTAACACTTTCCTTGTAAAGAAGTAACGTCAATGGTGAGTGAAAGTGGGCCTGTGCTGATGGTTAATTAATTGACTGTATTTTACTGTGTGCGCTTGTATGCTTTATTTGCGTGTGTGTAACAATATTAGGCTATTTTGAACTAGGTTCCTTGTAGCCTACTGTTGCGTTCTTTATGAGCATGGCCTAAGGTGTCTCACAGCACATTTTGGCCTATGATTTAACGAATCAATTTAATGAAGTGAACCTTTTTACTAAATGATTTGTGGCATTATGACTTTCCATGCGTTTCATGGTGTGTATCGTGATCTCCAATCCTTGTAAATATGGTGTGTCAGTGTGTGCGTCGGTCGCTGTTCCACCGGCACAAACATAAATCGGCGCCCGTGTATGGATGGATTTATGGATGAATTCTATGGCCCGTCCATTTTTACTCAGGCCCAGCCGAATCTTTATTTCTGGCTACGCCACTGCTTGCAAGTACAAAGTTACTGAAATTACGCACATTATGTGAAATACAAGTACACTTGTTTTCATTTGCCAGATCAGCACTTAATGATAATTGTTCCAAAAAGGAAAAATAATAACTAGTATGAAATAAATAAAGTTACATCGCCCGATTTTCGCAAAACACGAATAGATTGATAAATTTAGAATCTATTTCTCTTAACGTATTCGATGCCGTTTCAAAACGAAACACATACAACTTTCGCGAATGCCACGTACCATGAACAAAATACATGCAACATGCAAAATTGTATCTACATTGCTACGTGTGATAATGTCCCCAATAACTCGTCTGCATCTATACTGCCGGTACTAATTGTTGATGGATGTTATTATTTTTTTTCAATATCTCAAATGAAAGTATTTAAATTTCCCGACTAAAGAAAATTTAGCCTTTTTAAATGTTTAATTCAATTATTACCATCAAAAAAAATAAAAAATTGGGATGCATTTTTAAATATTTTTTATTTTTTTATTTTTTATTTATAAACAAATGCAATGGAAAAATTAGTCCAGTGTTAAACAAAGACGATTAAATTAACGTAATATATAATACATTTTCATCAAAATAAGTGGTAATAATAATAATAAGGTTCTTTGCGATCGAGTGTTTCTTTAAGTCACGATGGTGTTCAATAACCGGAGCGAACAGTGTCAACGTTTTCAATTTGTACCCTTATGTTTTCCTGTCTCATTTTCCCTGCATAATTCGGTTACACAAGAGTGACCTAAGTTCTTAGTTAAAGCTGTAACATATAGTTTCAAATAATATTATTAATTGTATTGTATTATATTTTGTCCCAAATCTGAAACAAACCCCTTTACCCGTTCAATAATAATAATAATAATCGCACTTGAAGGAGTGTTACAAAGAGCATACTCTTTCATTTTGATTTACAAAGAAAATATATATTTGGCAGCGCAATTAATGTTAGCTTCATCTGAAGAGTTCATAAGGAAATTCTGTCTTTCTTTGCCATTTAAAATTCAAAGTGATCATTTGTTTTGATAATATCAATAAACATACATTTTCCTAAAGTCCTTGTATAGTAGACAATACAAAAAAATAATAATAATAATTTTCTGATTTCTGATTCAACATCAAGGTGACAGCGTGGGCAAATTCTCTGACTGGAATCTTGACCAATTATTTCCCTGTTTCAATAAACAGCTTGTGTGAATTAAGAGCATCTAAAATGGGCGGAGCATGGAATGACGGTATAATGAATTATTATCACAATACAAATATAACTCAAACTCAAATTTATTTTCACGGTACGGTAAGTCCTGAGCTTGTTTCTCGGATTAGGATTAATTCTGGACTCATATGTATATTAATCTATCAGACCAGTTAGAAATGAACAAGTTTCGTTATTGCATAACAAACATATCTAGTACCGGTACAGTTAATAAAGATAAACATTCATTTTATGCAGAACACTTATTTTGTACTTTACATACTGAAATACCTGAAATGATGAAGGGACTCGTATAATAAATACAAAAATAAATACATAATTAAAAACACGCTGGGTATATACATGTAGATAAAGTCGGCACAGCATTTTATACATAAATTATTAAGTTAATTAGACCCCAAAAATATAATGTCATAATCCTTCTTGGTCTGCACCCATGAGAATCTCCTGGTTGGTGACAATTTTTTCATAGGGAAATATCCTATTGTGTATAGCTACATGTATTCACATGTATTTGGTTTATTCCCTAACTCGTTCCTCGACCGTGAATAAAATATTTTCTCACGCGCCTACCTACTGTCGAATACACCTGCAAGGGAAACATGTTAACAATACAGACCTGTATTTGGCGAGCACCGAACTTGAGGCCAAGCCCGGAGTGCCAAAACTGCTCGAAGAAGCGAAAACGAGTCCATGGAGACTGTCTCATTTGCTTGACTACCTGTACCATTACGGCGTCGTGTGAAGAGAACTTCACTAGCTACTAATACAAGTGCAAAAAATTCATTAGAATCGAAGACATTAGAATCTTGTGAAAACTTCACTATCACAATAAGCAGGAATATGTCATTAATTTTAACTTTGTTTGTGCTCATGTGTCGTTGGTTTAGCTGAACTAAAAATCCTGTACAATGTACTACATGTAGTTGTTAAGATGGCGGTAATGCTGACTTGTTTTTGGCACGTCCGTGTGCTTGTGCGTCAAATCAGTAAGTGGTCTTTCACACGCCTTCTACTGTGACCCATACATGCCTGAGCGCACAGCACCTGTAAGCACCAAATTCCTTTCTCTATTGTATTCTCAACTCCGGCAGACTCCCCGCGAGAAAATCCATTTATTCCCTGACTCGTTCCTCGACCGTGAATAAAATATTTCCTCACGCGCCTACCTACTGTCGAATACACCTGCAAGGGAAACATGTTAACAATACAGACCTGTATTTGGGGAGCGCCGATCTTGAGGGCAAGCCCGGAGTGGACCACTGTCCCCTCCTAAGCAGAAGATTAAAGAACGGGCCCATAGTAGTCAATTTGTGTCTTCACATTAGTGTGTTGCTTTCAGAATTATGCCAATATTTGACAAACTTGTTTTTGCAATAATTTAAGTTAATTATGACAACTAATTATATAGTGATATACTACACACCATAGTAGAAAACATTAGATACCCAAATTCATAGACACCCCAATCTACTTTGCTCCGAATCTTCAATGTAGGAGTCTTTGGCCGTTTCTGAACGCCACCGTCCATGCTTCTTAAAAAGACGATCTGGAACCCCAAAATTGGCGGCTGCTGAAGCCCCACCTGCTCGTAAGCTATGCAGCCCAAAGCGTTTGGGATCCAACCCAAGCGAGCCAAGAGCACTTTTGAGTAACTCTAAGCACCTAGAATATGATAACTGACCTTGCTTGAGAACATGTTTGTTTTGGGATTTCAGATACTGCAACGGTCTGAACAGAAAACCCTCATCTGTCTCATCGTTTAACTCTGTTACCTCAATGTATCTGCGTAACATGTTGACAGGACAAGTAGGTGTATTAGTAGCTCCAATCAGTACCCAGGCGCCTTGCCTGAAAATGTCAGTTTTGCTCTTAGAAATGAAAATATTAACATGAGATATATACACTTTTACGTCACATCGACGAATATTAATTAACTCATCATGCCTTAGAAATCCTGCGAATGACACAAGTGTCATGGTACATAGTCTTATGTCAAGTAAATTGTTCGAGAAACCATATTTGTTCACTATTGCTTTAAGCATCTCAGGAGTAATAGTGTCCTTCTGAACTATTTGCTTAGCTAAAAGTTTCTTGAGTCCAAGTAAAACTGTATGTAAGAAGCAACCATTACAGGGATTCTTGACGTCTGGCAAACAATCATGTTTCCACTTGAATAGCATAAAATGTCGCCTCAATTCTGGAATAAGGAGCACTGGACTGACATAAATAAATCAAATAGCGACTGATAGAAGACTCAGTAGCTGGCAGCTCTGACATTTTATACTCCCTACACCATATTTGCCAATTTGTAAATACTCTATTGTAGTTAGCTACCGTGTTGGGGGCTCTAGATGCTGTCAATACTTCACTTAATGTTTGACTGTATTCTTTATCTTCAACCATTAATCTGTAAGAAACACAATTACAAATTATTTGTATTATTATTATTATTATTACTTTCCACTGACATGTATACTCAACCATCTCAGGCTCTGTAAAACTTTGTCAGTCGCCTTCTCTGACTTATGCCCTGCGGCCGTCAGTTTCACTTGCCATGCGGCAGACCTATCAATAAATCTTATTCATTGTATTACCCGGAATTACATAGTTATACAAATCATCAACCATAGCCATGCGACAATCTCCACACCAGTGGGTGGAACCCTTTAAGATGTCAGACTTTTTCAGTTCTAACAATTTATGGTGGTGCCGAAAACCGAATACATATTACACTGCTGTTGAACTCTGCTGAACCGAAAATGGAATTGTGATTTCTGCATTGTACAAAAATCCCCTCGGGATTAGTAAATTTCATAACACTCACCACTAGTGTGCTAAATGAACTGTACTCTGAGAACAACAAAGGCCAAAATGGCGCAGACGGCCAAGCCGGAACCACCAAGGTTCCTTGTGCTTTACAACCTTTGAGATGCCTCAACACGTCTCCTATTCTGTTAATGGGTGGGACCAGCCAATTATTAACACCTGACCAGTTGCATGCGAAAGCATCCACATTGTTGGTATTAGGGCAGCAGTATTTAGAATTAAACACAGGCAATTTAGTGTTCAAATCATCGGCAAAGCGATCCACATGGTGAGGACCCCATATCCCATCTATAAAATTAAAGAATGTCATAGAAACTCCCCAGTCATCAAAATCAATTACCCGACTTAAACTGTCTGCTCTCTGATTTTCAAGTCTTGACAACCACTGTATATGAAGTATGATGCAATGCTGCTGGCAAGTTTCAAACATATTCAAACTCAGTGATTGTAACTCGGGCACCATGCTGCCCTTCTTAACAATTGACACAACACCTTTGTTGTCTGTAAAAAAAACTTCACAGTTTTACCTCTGATCCTGGGAGCAAATGCTTGTAAGGCTAAACTGACTGCCTGCAACTCTCTCCAAGTGGAGCTTTTACCTCTCTGCTCTGTGTTCCAATTATTCTGGAGTTCCAAACCCCCACACTCCGCAACCAGTGCTGGAAGCATCTGCATATACAAGTACCTGTGGAACGAGGTATTCACCAACATATCTGTTATTTAGCTTTACACACTCAGACTTCCAAAAGAAGATCTCTTCTATGCATTTGTGACCACTCTCAATATTATACAACTTGTCCCAATGAACCTTCTTATTAATCTCATAATGAAGGTATCTCGTTTTGAGCTGAGTTATGTGACCAAACACTGGACTAAGTGAAATAATCTTCCCTGTAAGCTTTGCCAGACTTCTGGCTGAAACTGTGGGAAGACTGGTCAAAACATCTGAAATACATTGTTGAACGTTTTCGATTCTTACATTCGAGATTTGGAAGGATCCCTGTTCACCATCCCAGGTAAGACCTAGCCAATTTAAGGACTGTGTAGGGACCCATTTGGATTTTTCAACGTGTGGTACAAAACCTGCGGCCAACAGGTCTTCTTTGACAGTTTGCGCTGCCTTGGCGCACAAATCAACGTTACTCTGTCTTCCCCATCCGTCGTCCAGAAACAGAACCATGAAGATACCTTTTTCTCGCCAATGTTGTACAAGAGGTCTGAGGCATTTGGTAAACACATACGGGGTTGTTGATAATCCAAACGGTAAAACTGAAAATGAGAAGAACTTAGTCGAATTATCCATGTCCCAAGAGAAGCTTATAAACTTAGTATGATCGGGAAAAATATCAAAATGATGATACCCGGAATTCAGATCGAATGAGAACATAAAGTCCCCTTTATGAAAGTAAGCCAAAGCTTCGTTCCAATCCTCAAATTTCACTTTTTCCTTCCATAGGAAATGGTTTATATATCGGAAGATCCAAGATCAATATTTTCTTCCCAGAACTATTACTGGATACTGACAAGGGATTAACAATGTGTGGAGGTTCATTACATTGGAAAATTAAGCTCTTGGTTAACAATTCACATATAGCTTCCTTAACAAAATCACTATTGTCCAAAGCCGACTTATTATTACGTATAACACACGGAGGTGGGTACTTAGTAGGGGAAGCTTGTACCCTTGCTGAATAACATGCAAAACAAATTCACTTTCTGTGATAGTTTTCCAAAAGGCAATAGCCGACTTGAGTCTACCTTTAACAAGCGGTTGTGCTAATCCTTGTTCGTACTCAAAGTAATTACTTGTCAAATTGAGCTCGTACCCCATTTCATGGACGACTCCACTGCTCTCTGTCACGATGTCTTGGTCTAACGGTGGTAAATCTAGGGATGACTCTGAAAATATAATCTGAACGTCAGTATCAGTAACCATGTAACTTCGTTTAAATACTTTCCCAAAACTTTACAAGTAATTTATTATGCAACCTGTTATCAACCCAGGCTCTCTCTCTTTCTCTCATTTTGATCTCTTCGCTTTTGAAACCAGTGTCAACAACGCAGCCGCCTAGCGACCAATCAAAATAGCATAAAGCAATTATTTTGTAAACACAAAACAATATACCTTTATTGGCTACCAGCTGGTTTTCCAAAGCTAGGGGAGGCTTTGGGTGCGGTGCAATCCTTGCGCCAGTGTCCTGCTCTGCCACATGCGAAGCAGATATCAGTTGATCTGGCACTACCAACCCATGGTTGACGTGGGTACTGCCAGCCCTGATACCCAACCGTGTATCTATTCCCTGTGAAATTGCCGCGAAAAAGACCAACCCCAGAATCATGATTAGCCGGAGACTCATGCCTACACTGTAAAACCGCTGAACGCATGACGCGTTTATTACCTAAACACTAAAATTGAGGTAAACATATTATGCGTGTATAACCTAAACACTTGAAAGCAATGAACATTATGACGCGTTTATAAACTAAACACTTTGTGTTTATTTATGCAAAAAATGCACTTATTGACTTAAAATTTTAGAGCAAGGAGAAACTGAACATGACGTGTTTATAAACTAATCACTTTGAAAACGCATGAACATGTTACACATTTAGGAGCTAAACACTTTATGTTTAAATATTGCACACTGTTAAGACAAAGCTGATAATGAACATCCACGTGGTTATAAACTAAACACATTGTAAACGTATGAACATGTTACGTATTTAGGAGCTAAACACTTAATGTTTAAATATTGCACACAAGACAAAGCTGAAAATGAACAACCACGTGGTTATAAACTAAACACATTGTAAACGTATGAACATGTGGCGTATTTAGGAGCTAAACACTTTATGTTTAAATATTGCACACTGTTCAGACAAAGCTTAAATGAACATCCACGTGGTTATAAACTAAACACATTGCATGGAACACGCGCATTTAGGAGCTAAACACTTTGTGTTTAAACTATTGCAAAATGTTAAGACAAAGCTGAAACATCCATGGTAAAACACATTGTAAACATACGAACACGTTTATGCATAAACTGATGTGTTTAAATTTTAGCGAAAGCTGAAATTGAAATGACATAAACTAAACTTTGGAACACGTATGAACATACCCATTAGCTAAACACCGTGTGATCATTGCCCAAATGTTATATGCAGTGAAATTAAACATGTGGTTATAAATTAAACACTTTAAAACGTACGTACGTATGCATGAACTAAACTGAATATCGCACAATGTTAGCTGACTAATAGGAGACCTATGCTAAGCACGTTCAAAACTCAAAACGGTTCAAAACCGTGAGGTTAAAACTGAAATTGAACGTCCGTATGTTTATAAAAGCTAAACACATTGTGTTTAAACAATGCAATGAGTTGTCGTTTTTCAGGGAAACTGAAACAACTTGTGTAAACGTATGAATGTCCACAGGCACTTTTATGAATGCACTATAAATCCATATTGTGTAATAAGCCTAAAATATTTCACTTTGACCCTTATTTGAACATGACATGTTGGTGAACCGTAAACACTGAACTAAGATCCGATATGATTAATAAAACAGTATTGCCACTATATAATCAACAATCTGAATACACTGTGTTGAATTCATGGTTAAACAATTAATTTACACTGTCTAAGCTTTACACGGACAACATGGTCTGTGACCCCCGACCCCAAAACAACTGCAATGAACCACTTGGCTGCCTGCCAAAGATTTGCCGCGCGCGCCAAAGAAAAAATATATACGCGCCCGCCCGGCCGGCCCCGCCCCGCCGCGCCGCCGCAGCAGCTCCATTTTATTGACTGAGCCTAGCTAGCTAGCTAGCTGCATGCATCATACGTACATACGTACTCATTCACCGGACCAATTCACACTGTCACAGCAGTTCATCCACTACTGGCCGCCTGCTTGCTTGTTCCAATTGTGTTTTGTAAGCTCACTCATCACCCATCACACTCGTCAGGTTTTACAAAGTAGATGTTTCAGGTACGGTACTTTTTTAAGGCTCATAATATTTGCGTTTACGGAGGGTCCAGACTCCAGGGTCGGCTTAAATTTAATTCTACGTAACATAGGCCAAACGTCAGACATACATGATGTAGGCCTACCGTGTGCGGTATAGGCCTACTAGTACTACTTACATGCAATACTAGCCATGCATACAACAGACTTTAATGTTAGGGCCTATTTGTGTTAGACTATAGGCTAGGCCTGTATTTTCTGTAACAAATTAATAAAAAAGGACTAAAGAGTAAAGTTAACGTTAGACCTAACGTTAATAATATAGGCCTGTAGACTGTAGTGTAAGTAGGCCTTACCTAGCCCTAGGCCTACAGGCCTACAGTATTGTATCATGGCATCCCTCAATAATTCCATTGGATGTTTATAAATTGCAGTTACAAGGTTGTATCCGCCACTGAGGGCTGCTAGCATGAATTTTCATATTGTAATTTTGAAACTGTTTTGGGAGCCTCTGTTTTTCGTTCCGCCACAACATGTCCTTGGAAATTTATTTTGTTGCCAAGCGTGGACTATGCATATTGTAAAGTCGCTTGAATATTTTAAACATATTGACTTTCAGGACATCCAAGATGACGAAGTTAATGACGTCTTGAAAACTGAAGATAGAGAGCCACCTAGGTTGATGATCATCAAAAGTGATGGAAGGATAAGTGGAGTCTTCATCGTTGGAGATGGTGTGCATATTTCCTGTAGTGAAACAGTCACAGACGCTGTAATCACGCTGCTGGGTGTGTACTATGTGTTTGATCTTGAGTACCCAAAAATATATTCGCGACTTCTCGTACACTCCACACTCATGTTGTTGGTGGGGTACAATTTGAAGGGGAAAAAAGTGCCAAGTATAGGGTCTTCAACAACACACTGCGCCAAAAACTGGCAGCACAGGTATAGCATCATCATCAACTTCCATCAGTGGAAAATCTGTTGACTAATAGCTATGTTGAAGGTCACTTAGTAAATACGTTGTACCTTATACACTAATGGAATAACCCAAAGATCACAAATTGACATGAAAAAACTTACTTGGAATGGTACGCTGTTTAAAATATTCCTTTAAATGTTTCAATTTAACTAAATTTAAAATGAGTTCCAATTGGATTCCTGTCTCCTTGAGCATTTTCTGAACTAAAAAGTTTAACATTTCACAGGTTAGTTTCTGTACTTCTGATTCTGATATTTACAGAATATTGTATAATCCCTTGAACATTCTACTGATACATGTTTGATACTTAAAATTGTTTGATTACACCGTTTGTGTAATTGATGGAACAAAATTATTGCCAAGCACTTATGATGGGGATGCTTTGCAATTTACATTCTGCAAAATAGAGTTGAAAATTATACACCTCATTTTGTGACGGTTCTCGGAGAGCCCTCAAAATGCCCGATTTGTGAATACTAAAGTATTACGACGTTACCCAAAACAAATTAATATATTATTCAGCCTGCTTTATAAGAAGTAAAACTAATGAGGACATATAGACCTATATACTGTAATGTACCAGCCAGGGCCCAATTTCATAAAGCTGTTTACCGGTAAGCAATTGTTTGTGCTTACTATAGAAGAAAAACATTCGTAAAGCAAAAGTGTATTTCATAAACGATCGAAAAAATTTGACTGCGCGTGTGCGCGTTCACAATGGATTTGCATTGTTGTGTCACTCAGCTGCTTACAGAAACCGCCGGCAAGTTAGTGTGCTTTTTGCTTTTCTTACTGTTAGCAGTGTTTATGAAATAGAAATTGTGCTAATGGCCGCTCCGTAAGCAGAAACTGTCTGCTTATAGGCTTTATGAAATTGGGCCCAGTAGACATGTTGAAAGACCGAGCTGAATTTTGTTTTGCATGGTCAAAACTTGTATCTGTAGGCCTAAAACGTTTGGTTACAATTCACCCCCCTCTTTGTGCCAAACAAAATGAAAGAAGCGATTGTCAACTTGTGTTCAAGTTACTAATTTTCTCATTTTCACCATTGAACACATTAAACAAACAAAAAAATTGCAATTTACTACAAAAGCAATGAATTGGAAACTTAGGCTAAAGCTCTGATTTTCTTTTTCCCACCAATAAACTAGGCTTGGGCGATATCGATTTTTTTCATCCACGATATATCGTCAAACATATATCGCGATTATTTTTGTTTTTCACGCATGAGTGCTTTAAAGCCGGTAATGACAGGGATGTACCCATCTACAAGCGTCACAATAAATTGCCAGTGCTTACCTGAGAGACACGTGCAATTGCGCCGTTCACGAGTGCAATATATGGGGCGGGTTTTCGCTACCCTAACCAGAAACAAAACAGCACAGCTACGCGAAAATGAGAACGTAACCATACAATTGTTTTCAGTTTGTGACATGTTCAGTCATCAACGTTTTTCAAAATAGAACTTACTCGTGAGTGCTAGTAACTTGAAAGATATACTGGTGTACGAACAATCACTTAATCATGTTTTAACACTTTTTACAATCCGCCATCTTGAAACTAAGCGTAACCGATATCACAAAGTTCGGTTTATGGTCAGAACCATGATGTCATCGCAGTACGACCGAACTTAAGAAAACGCTTAACCAATGACCAAAGCCCAAGCATGTATCTGGTTACGGTCGCAAAAACTCACCCATCGCCATTGGCAAATCGTTTGCATAATAATTATGTGGGACGGTTACTGCGTCGTGCGTCCCAATCAAATCATCAGCCTGAGTTCACGCGATTCACGCGTTCCACGTGACTGGGTCATAGTATAAACACGTGACTAGGTATATTCCTGAATATGGTACCGTGGAGAATAAAACCATGTGATTCAGAAAATGTGGATTGTAGTCACACTATTTTAAATAAACGTCACATGGTTTATCAAGAGTACATTTATGTGTTTTTTCACACGAGACAAGAGTCCAAGTATGGTATAGTGTCCTAATCCCTCAACTTTGAACGAGCCGCTGCCAATCCATGCTTTGATTTAATTCATGACTATGTGTTTTTAAGGCAACGCCCATATTCTACATATATTTAAATATGTATGAGATAATATACTCGACTGTGGTACGTGCGCCAGCCAGAGTCACAGACCACCATGGATAGAGAGTGAGACGTAAACATTGTCTCCACGTTGTTGGATCAAATACCCTATTCAATCCCAACACTTAAATCGGTCTGTTTGGATTGGATGGAGGGCGCCGATACAGCGGAGACCGCCCAACGATCAGTATTGCTGTCAAAAAGCCGGTTACTAGCTTATTAGTAATATTTTTACGCCTTTAAGCTTTGTTACAAGCTTCTATTGCTTCTTGGAGCACTCCTTTAAGTGTCTCTTTTTTCGTATATATTTCGTCGCGGCTTACTGTTCCGTTGAGTTCAGTGAGCCGTTGACCTCCTGTTTTTCTTCTTTGTTCTTTTCTGAATATTTACATAAGGGCGAAACTAGCCCTTTGTGTGTGTGTGTGTGCGCGTGTGTGTGTGTTTCCCTATGCGACCACGGCCGAAGGGTTGGTGGTTGCATAGGGTACAATACCATTCGTCGCCCAAGGAAACAGAGCACAAAGAATTAGCTTTGTTCTCTTGGTGCTCTTTCTTTTTTGATAGAATTTGTACGGGCTGAGCTAGCCCTTTTTCTTTGTGTGTTCCTTGTGCGACCACAACCGAAAGGTCGGTGGTTGCACAGGGTACCACATTGTTATTCGCCTTGGGAAACAAAACGTAAAGATTTGGTTTTGTTTCCACGGGGTTCTGTTATCTATTTTTTGTAGTACGCAATACCAGACCGACAAATAACGGCCTGGAATTGTACATTTTTGAATAACACTACTACAAGTTGTGGTAGTGTTATTGTACCCGAGTAGGGTATTTGTATTCATTAGTATAACACACCACTACAAGTTGTAGTGGTGTGTGTGTGTGTGTGTAGATATAGAATCAGCTATTTTCCCGAGTTGGGCATATACTCTTTTCTATTTCTTAACACCACTACAAGTTGTAGTGGTGAAGATAACATTTGAGTTATCTTAACTGTATTTCCTATTTTTTCTTTTTTCTTTTCTACTAGGTAGTAGTAGTGTGAGTCTTTATAGTGTAATAAATAAAATTATCCGAGAAGGGTAATTTTTCCTACTTTGTCTTTAACCCTTCAAATAGAAGAGTTGTAATTATCATGCCTCCAAGATGGGAGGTTTTCGACGTGACTGCGCTGCCGAACTTAAGTTCGACAGCAAAGTCACGCCAAGTCAGCTCTTTATAGAGCTTGAGAAAATTGGGATTGATATCAGTGACCATATGGTCGCTGCTCAACCATTTTTTCGGGAGGGCGATTTGATTTGACTTTCAAATCGCCCTCCATTAGAAATCGTTTTCTGCCGGGGTTGGACTCCATCCCCGGTAGTAGACTTTTCACATATGGTGGCTATACAATAGTCACCATATTTTCTATACGCATGCAACTGGACGATAACATCATCAGGTCCAGACTTGCGAAGTATGGGGAGGTTCTGTCGGCCAGGGAATGCACCTTCGCCGAGAGACCCTCCCTATTTAATGGCACTCGCCAATACAAGATGAGGGTGAAGGAGAACATCCTCGGTGCTCCGCTTTGGGGGCGAAAATTCCTGGGTGTCCTATACTGGACAGACCAGGACTTGCACCCAATGCGGAGCACCCGGTCATGTGGCCGCGGAATGTAACATTATGAAATGTTACAAATGTTTAGGTTTGGGGCACGCGGCTGCCAAGTGTCCCAACCGAGTAGTTTGCACGATTTGTGAGGAGGAGGAGAGGCATAGCTTTAAAGCGTGCCCCAATTCCTTTGCAAATCGTGCAAACCCATCCAAGAGGTGGACAAACGTGGCGGTCGCGGAGAAGGTTAATCCTTCTTCGCAACCTGTTAATAAGAAGGAGGAGTCTCCCCCCTCACCGGTTTTGGTGGTGGGGGACTCCCCTCCTTCTCCGTCTGGAGCTTCGGCCCCAGTAGAGGCTGTGAGGGGGGATGTTCCCCCTTCGCAGTCTATTTCTTCTAAGAAGGGGAAGCCTCTTCCCCAGCCGGTTTCGGTTGGAGAGGAGTCTTCTCCTATACAGTCTGGGGTTTCGGCCCCAGTAGAGGCTGTGAAGGGGGATGTCCCCCCTTCGCAGTCTGTTTCTTCTGAGAAGGAGGGGTCTCCCCCCTCACCGGTTTCGGTGGAGGGGGACTCCTCTCCTTCTCCGTCTGGAGCTTCGGCTCCTGTAGAGGCTGTGAGGGGGGATGTTCCCCCTTCGCAGTCTATTTCTTCTAAGAAGGGGAAGCCTCTTCCTCAGCCGGTTTCGGTTGAAGAGGAGTCTTCTCCTATGCAGTCTGGGGTTTCGGCCCCAGTGGTAGTAGGAAACTCTCCCTCCTCTCAGTCCGAATCTTCGGACACGAGCGGAACGGGGAGTTCTTCTTCTTTGTTGTCTGGGTCTTCGGACTCAGACACAGTTTCTGGGGCTGAAACCCCCATTACTTTTTGTTATAGCCTGCCACCTGCATCCTGCTTGGGATGCAAGAAGGTGGCAGGTCCTTTTAAAGGTGACTCGCCGTGGAAATGTTTCCACTGCGAGTGTACCTTAGATTTAAAATCCTGTTATAGCCTTGTCGGATGCGCAGGCTGCACTGGCGTGAACGCTCGCCCAACCTTGGGCTGCGACAAGCCAGATTGCCACGCAGCAGCATTCGACAGGGTTCGCCCGTTTAAGGTCGCGGGTGGAAAGGGAAAGAAGAAGAAGAGGAATCGTTCCTCTTCGGATTCGACTCTTCCACCGGGCCTAGAATCCCAGCGAAACGGGCCACCCTGTAAAGGAAGAATTTATCCGACTCTTCTTCAGAGTTGAAATGGAGCAGGAGGAGGTTAAGGACACTTGTCCTAAACCAACTCCTGCTCCAAGAAACCTAGGGGCCACCCCCGGAGTCTCCGGAGAATGCCCCACGTAATGTGTTTTTGTTTTATTTTTAAACACCAATAATTATGGTCGCTATTTTTTCACTAAATGTTAATGGGATGCGCGACTCTGTAAAGAGATCACGCATTTTTAAACTTTAGCCAGTATGACATTTCTTGCTTGCAAGAGTGTCATATTGGTTCGGATAATGATTTAGCTTCGTGGAGGGCAGAATGGAAGGGGAAGATGTTTGCCAGTTTTGGCACATCTTTTTCCTGTGGTACCATCATCCTTCTGTCCCCACGTTGTACTTATGATTTATTCACCCCCTTCGTTTGATAACGAAGGAGAATTATTAGCGGTGTTCTTGAAGGCCCATTGGGTAGTATTAAGTTGTGTACGGCTTATGCTCCCAATGACCCCAAGTCCCGTAAACGTTTCATTTTAAATTTAGCATTTCATTTGGCGGGGAATATTCCCATTATTTTAACCGGGGATTTTAATTGTGTTACTGATATTGATTTGGATAGACGTGGCTCTGTTTCCACCTTGTGTGATATTGGAGCCGCTGAGTTACTCCAACTCATATCAGATTGTTCTTTAATTGACTGTTGGCGGTTTTTACACCCGTCTGGCATTTCTTTTACGTGGCGTAATGCGTCAAACACTGCGTCCAGTAGACTTGACCGTTTTTATGTGTCGAGTTCTCTGGACGTGGTGTCTTGTCTGCATTCGCCATGCCATTTTAGCGATCATGACGGTGTTCTTTAAATTTTAATTGCCCTGAGATTGTGAGTGTTGGTGAGGGTTTTGGAAATGTAATGTTTCCACTCTTTCCGATACCTACTTTCAACGGAATTTCGTAAAGTTTACGCTGGTTGGCGGACTCTCAAGGAGGGTTTGACAATGAACTCCTCTGGTGGGAGGACGTCAAGCAGCGTATTAAAAACTTTATTTCTAGCCACTCGGAGGTTATCTAGAAAACGGGGACAGAAGAGAAGTTCTCTTCAAAAGTCCTTAAATTTTATTGTTTCTAAACTTAACGCTGGTATCACAGATCTTGATCTGTTGCTCCAGCATGAGTCTTTAAAGAAAGAGTTGGAGAAGTTAGATGGCTTTGAAGCAGAGGGTGCACGGGTTCGTTCGCGAGCCCGTGAACTCGAGGAAGGGGAGAAGCCGTCCAAGCACTTCTTCCGGCTCGAAACAGCTCGTTTTAAAACTCGTTTGATTTCATCAGTGCGTGCCCCGGGCGGAAACGTCTATGACACCACTGATGATATCATCGATGTTTATAGAAACTTTTATTTCGACCTTTTCTGTGAGGATCCTACCGAAAGGGATCTACAGTCATTTTTTCTAGATAACCTCAATGTGAGTGTAGCTGAGGACCTCCGTGTTGAACTCAAAAGCTCACTTGAGCTTTCCGAGATTGATGCGGCGGTTCGCAGTATGGCCAATGGTAAGACGCCGGGTGAGGACGGTCTACCCAAGGAATTTTACATCCATTTCTTGGATGTAAATTGGTCCAGACCTCCTTGACGTTTTTAATTGTGCTTTTAGTTAATTCGCTGGGATTTTCCCAGCGAATGGGTATTATTACCCCTTTAGAAAAAAAAGGGGATCATTTAGATCCCCAAAATAAACGTCCTATTTCTCTTTTGAATGTGGACTATAAAATTCTGTCAAAGGTCTTGTGTACTAGGCTCGGCAAAGTTTTGCCAGATATAATTTGTCCTTTTCAGACTTGTGGGGTCAGGGGGAGATCCATCCATGATAACATCAGGCTCCTTCGGGACTCGGTGGCTTTCGCGGATGAGAAGAACCTTGACTCCCTCGTCATTTCTCTGGACCAGAGCAAGGCCTTTGACAGAGTCAATTGGTCTTTTTTATTTAGGGTCTTGGAGCGTTTTGGCTTTGGCCCTAAGTTTATCCACTGGATAAACATTTTATACACTGATATTTTCAGTAAAGTTTTGATTAATGGTCACTTGTCTGACCCTTTTTTATTATCTAAAGGAGTTAGACAAGGTTGTCCCCTTTCTCCTCTCCTTTATGTTTTATTTATAGAACCTTTTGTGGTTTCTGTCATGAAGGACAGTCGCATCAGTGGCCTTACTGTCCCTGGATCGGGTGGTTTGCAATGCAAAGTCGTTCAGTACGCTGACGACACCACCTGTATCGTAAGGGACCATAGGTCGTTGGTGCGACTGTTCGAAGTTATTAACTTGTTTGAAGGAGCGAGTGGGTCTCGTCTCAACATGAACAAGTCTTGGGGCTTAGTTTTAGGGACTTGGCCTGAATCAATTTCTTCTGCTGTCCCTATTAAATGGACTGCAGAACCTATAAAATTAACGGTGTTCTAGTTGGTAGGGGCGACATGGCTCTGATCAATTGGAATCAACGTGTTTCTTCTGTCATTTCTACTATTAATATGTGGAAAGATAGAACATTAACCCTCTTAGGGAAGGTTTTAATCGTAAATACATTGGTTCTTTTCACCTTTGTTTTATTTAGCTCCTATTTATCCCCTTCCTGCTTCTGTAGAGAAGGTGATAACCAGAGTTTTTTTAATTATGTTTGGTCGGGTAAAACCGAATTGGTTAGCAGGTCAGTTTTGTACCAGCCACTCGATAAAGGTGGACTTGGTCTCACTGATCTGCGGATAAAATCTGATGCTCTTTTTGTCAAGGGAATGAGGTGTCTGTGGGATGATGACGGCCCGCCATGGAGGTTTTGGCCTTTACTGGTCGGCGTTATCGCTTCGCAGAGTTTTCCCAGCTGGCTTCTTTAGTAACTGTACGCCTCATTCCTTTGAGCCTGTTTGTTTTATGTGTATTTTTGCAGCTTAGTCCTGCTTGTTTTTAATCTAATGCCGGATGTTGACTGGTCTTCTGTGACAGTAAAACGTCTTTATGATGTCTTTCTCGACCAGAGGGCAGTCAAGCTTCCCGGCATTTTCGTCTGTAACCTCAATGAGGTTTTTAAAAATATTCACAACTCCAATTTAGATCACCGACTTCGGGATCTGAATTGGAGAATAGTTTGGGGTGCTGTGAAAACAGCGCACCGGGTTTTTAAATGGGGTATTGGGAATGCCCCGAGGGCCAATTGTGGCAATCGGGAGTGCATTTCTCATGTTTTCTGGGGTTGTTCCTTCCCTTTCCCAACTTTGGGTTTGGATGGAGCATGGGGAAAATCAAGGAAAACCTTTTTCCTTACAGAAAATTGTGTACTTTATGGTTCGGGTCTGGACACTTGTCCAGATTCCGTGCTAATTTTGTATTTGGTCAGCGTGGTCAGGTGGCTTGTTTGGTCTTCACGGTGTGAAGCCTTGTTCGACAAGTCACACGCTACCGCTGACCAGTTACTTTACGGATTAAAGGTGCCCTAGGAACGTATTAGGGCTGATTTTTCTAGATTAAATAGGGATAAATTCTGCAACACTTGGTGTGTTCGCAGAGTACTGTGTTCCGTAGAAAATGACCGGCTTTTTTTCCGGCATTTGTAATTTTGTGTAAAGATTTTTTCTTTTGGTGCACCGATTCTTTAGGGCAGTTTTGCTCTATAATCGGGGTTCAAGTTTGATGTGTATTTTTAGATGATCTAGTACTTTACTGTATTTTAAGGAAATGAAATTTGCAAACAAGTATCTGTTCTTTTCAGATACTCACTTTTGCTGTGCATGTTCTTTTTCGAACATTGTTGTTAGGTAACTTTTAGTTTGGTGAGCAGGGGTGGGTCGTACCCACCTTATGTCTAGGTATAAGTAGCGGGTGCTACACTGCTGGCCATGCTGCTTAGCTCTGTGTTTGTTTATTGACGTGTACTTTTTAAGTTAGTGGGGTAGGGAGGGTCGTACCCTCACGCACTAAGGTATAGCGTGGCTATCCTATCCCCGGAGTGTTATATTCACTTCCAAAACCCCAAAAAATTAGTCTGTTTGGATTGGATGGAGGGCGCCGATACAGCGGAGACCGCCCAACGATCAGTATTGCTGTCAAAAAGCCGGTTACTAGCTTATTAGTAATATTTTTACGCCTTTAAGCTTTGTTACAAGCTTCTATTGCTTCTTGGAGCACTCCTTTAAGTGTCTCTTTTTTCGTATATATTTCGTCGCGGCTTACTGTTCCGTTGAGTTCAGTGAGCCGTTGACCTCCTGTTTTTCTTCTTTGTTCTTTTCTGAATATTTACATAAGGGCGAAACTAGCCCTTTGTGTGTGTGTGTGTGTGTGTGTGTGTGTGTTTCCCTGTGCGACCGCGGCCGAAGGGTTGGTGGTTGCACAGGGTACAATACTCGTCGCCCCGGGAAACAGAGCACAAAGATTAGCTTTGTTCCCTTGGGGTTTTTGTACGGGCTGAGCTAGCCCTTTTTTCTTTGTGTGTTCCTTGTGTGACCACAGCCGAAAGGTCGGTGGTTGCACAGGGTACCACATTGTTATTTGCCTTGGGAAACAAAACGCAAAGATTTGGTTTTGTTTCCTTGGGGTTCTATTATCTATTGTACACAATACCAGACCGGCAAGTAACGGCCTGGAATTGTGCATTTCTTGTATAACACTACTACAAGTCGTGGTAGTGTATTTGTATGTAATTTACCCGAGTAGGGTATTTGTATAGCACCACTACAAGTCGTAGTGGTGTGTGTGTGTAAATATATTTATATATTAGCTATTTGCCCGAGTTGGGCACTTTCTCTTTTCTTAACACCACTACAAGTTGTAGTGGTGAAGATAACACTTAAGTTATCTTAACTGTAATCTCTTTTCCTTTCCTTTTTAACACTACTACAGGTTGTAGTGGTGTGAATCTTTCTTGTTTCATAAATAAAATTATCCGAGAAGGGTAATTTTTCCTATTTTGTTCTTTAACCCTTCATATAGAAGAGTTATTTATTATAATTATGCCTCCAAGATGGGAAGGCCTTTTCGGTGACTGTGCTGCCGAACTTAAGTTCGACAGCAAAGTCACGCCAAGTCAGCTCTTTATAGAGCTTGAGAAAATTGGAATTGAGATCAGCGACCACATGGTCGCTGCTCAACCACTTTCGGGAGGGCGATTTGATTTGACTTTCAAATCGCCCTCCATTAGAGATCGTTTTCTGCCGGGGTTGGAGGACATCCCCGGTAGTAGACTTTTTACATATGGTGGCTATAAAATAGTCACCATATTTTCTATACGCATGGAACTGGACGATAACATCATCAGGTCCAGACTTGCGAAGTATGGGGAGGTTCTGTCGGCGAGGGAATGTACCTTCGCCGAGAGACCCTCCCTATTCAATGGCACTCGCCAGTATAAGATGAGGGTGAAGAAGAACATCCCCTCGGTGTTCCGTTTTGGGGGCGAAAATTCCTGGGTGTCCTATACTGGACAGACCAGGACTTGCACCCAATGCGGAGCACCCGGTCATGTGGCCGCGGAATGTAACATTATGAAATGTTACAAATGTTTAGGTTTGGGGCACGCGGCTGCCAAGTGTCCCAACCGAGTAGTTTGCACGATTTGTGAGGAGGAGGGGCATAGCTTTAAAGCGTGCCCTAATTCCTTTGCAAATCGTGCAAACCCATCCAAGAGGTGGACAAACGTGGCGGTCGCGGAGAAGGTTAATCCTTCTTCGCAACCTGTTAATAAGAAGGAGGAGTCTCCCCCCTCACCGGTTTTGGTGGTGGGGGACTCCCCTCCTTCTCCGTCTGGAGCTTCGGCCCCAGTAGAGGCTGTGAGGGGGGATGTTCCCCCTTCGCAGTCTATTTCTTCTAAGAAGGGGAAGCCTCTTCCCCAGCCGGTTTCGGTTGGAGAGGAGTCTTCTCCTATACAGTCTGGGGTTTCGGCCCCAGTAGAGGCTGTGAAGGGGGATGTCCCCCCTTCGCAGTCTGTTTCTTCTGAGAAGGAGGGGTCTCCCCCCTCACCGGTTTCGGTGGAGGGGGACTCCTCTCCTTCTCCGTCTGGAGCTTCGGCTCCTGTAGAGGCTGTGAGGGGGATGTTCCCCTTCGCAGTCTATTTTTCTAAGAAGGAAGCCTCTTCCTCAGCCGGTTTCGGTTGAAGAGGAGTCTTCTCCTATGCAGTCTGGGGTTTCGGCCCCAGTGGTAGGAAACTCTCCCTCCTCTCAGTCCGAATCTTCGGACACACGTGGAACGGGAGTTCTTCTTCTTTGTTGTCTGGGTCTTCGGACTCAGACACAGTTTCTGGGGCTGAAACCCCATTACTTTTTGTTATAGCCTGCCACCTGCATCCTGCTTGGGATGCAAGAAGGTGGCAGGTCCTTTTAAAGGTGACTCGCCGTGGAAATGTTTCCACTGCGAGTGTACCTTAGATTTAAAATCCTGTTATAGCCTTGTCGGATGCGCAGGCTGCACTGGCGTGAACGCTCGCCCAACCTTGGGCTGCGACAAGCCAGATTGCCACGCAGCAGCATTCGACAGGGTTCGCCCGTTTAAGGTCGCGGGTGGAAAGGGAAAGAAGAAGAAGAGGAATCGTTCCTCTTCGGATTCGGACTCTTCCACCGGGCCTAGAATCCCAGCGAAACGGGCCACCCCTGTAAAGGGGAAGAATTTATCCGACTCTTCTTCAGAGTCGGAAATGGAGCAGGAGGAGGTTAAGGACACTTGTCCTAAACCAACTCCTGCTCCAAGGAAACCTAGGGGACACCCCCCGGAGTCTCCGGAGAATGCCCCCACGTAATGTGTTTTTTGTTTTATTTTTAAACACCACATAATGAAAAGTATGTATACAAAATAGGACAAAAGCCCCTTGTGTGAACTGAACACGCGCGCCCTATTAAACGTGTACAAAATTACGTACACACACACACACCGGCGCTGCGCCACTCCACAAAACTTTTGACCAAAGAATCGTCAACGTCAACTACTGAAAACTGGCATATTAAATCAACCTAATGAGGACTAAATCCTACCTCCCATTCCCCCAAACATGTCACAAATGATGCTTTGTATTTCCCAGGAGCATTTTCTTAGCTTTGTCTATGTTTTTCGACAGAAATATAACATTAAATTTACATGAAATTTACTCATCTTCGTTTGGTTTATCACAAACGCAAGAGACGGCATTCGAAGAGCAGATTGGTACCTAGACTCACAGTACATGTGTTATACATTGTTCTGTAAATGGTATGTGCCCTGTAATATCCCAACATAACCGTAGATCTGATTGGGTATAAGTTTGTTAATTAAAAATGGTCGTTGGAAAATATTGTCCAATAGACACAGCTGTTGTATCACTGTGAAGGGAATTTCATGGGCTTAAATAATGACGTCACCCCAAAGAACAAACATACTTCTTGTTTTGGTTACCAGACGTTGAACAAGGCCATGAGATAAAAAAAATAGTTTCTGTTTGCGTTTCGTGCTTTATTGAATAGGCTTTTCTGCCAAGTCGTGGTATGAATCAAGTTTTGTAAATTATATTGGGGTAATCATTTTCATGGTAATAATGTAAAACATTAATATCATTAGAAAGGCCTTGAATTTTTATTTCATATTCTGATCACCCCGAGTTTACAGGCTTGTCCATTTCAGTGCTATGACAGATTTTAAGGAGCAACTGCTTTTAAAATGTAATGCTTAGACGTGCTTTGTGTGTGACGTGCACAGTGGTGATGCGCAAGTGTCCATAACTTTTCATTATGATAATTATGGTCGCTATTTTTTCACTAAATGTTAATGGGATGCGCGACTCTGTAAAGAGATCACGCATTTTTAAACTTTGTAGCCAGTATGACATTTCTTGCTTGCAAGAGTGTCATATTGGTTCGGATAATGATTTAGCTTCGTGGAGGGCAGAATGGAAGGGGAAGATGTTTGCCAGTTTTGGCACATCTTTTTCCTGTGGTACCATCATCCTTCTGTCCCCACGTTGTACTTATGATTTTATTCACCCTTCGTTTGATAACGAAGGGAGAATTATTAGCGGTGTTCTTGAAGGCCCATTGGGTAGTATTAAGTTGTGTACGGCTTATGCTCCCAATGACCCCAAGTCCCGTAAACGTTTCATTTTAAATTTAGCATTTCATTTGGCGGGGAATATTCCCATTATTTTAACCGGGGATTTTAATTGTGTTACTGATATTGATTTGGATAGACGTGGCTCTGTTTCCACCTTGTGTGATATTGGAGCCGCTGAGTTACTCCAACTCATATCAGATTTTTCTTTAATTGACTGTTGGCGGTATTTACACCCGTCTGGCATTTCTTTTACGTGGCGTAATGCGTCAAACACTGCGTCCAGTAGACTTGACCGTTTTTATGTGTCGAGTTCTCTGGACGTGGTGTCTTGTCTGCATTCGCCATGCCATTTTAGCGATCATGACGGTGTTCTTTTAAATTTTAATTGCCCTGAGATTGTGAGTGTTGGTGAGGGGTTTTGGAAATGTAATGTTTCCACTCTTTCCGATACCTACTTTCAACGGGAATTTCGTAAAGTTTACGCTGGTTGGCGGACTCTCAAGGAGGGGTTTGACAATGAACTCCTCTGGTGGGAGGACGTCAAGCAGCGTATTAAAAACTTTATTTCTAGCCACTCGCGGAGGTTATCTAGAAAACGGGGACAGAAGAGAAGTTCTCTTCAAAAGTCCTTAAATTTTATTGTTTCTAAACTTAACGCTGGTATCACAGATCTTGATCTGTTGCTCCAGCATGAGTCTTTAAAGAAAGAGTTGGAGAAGTTGGATGGCTTTGAAGCAGAGGGTGCACGGGTTCGTTCGCGAGCCCGTGAACTCGAGGAAGGGGAGAAGCCGTCCAAGCACTTCTTCCGGCTCGAAACAGCTCGTTTTAAAACTCGTTTGATTTCATCAGTGCGTGCCCCGGGCGGAAACGTCTATGACACCACTGATGATGTCATCGATGTTTATAGAAACTTTTATTTCGACCTTTTCTGTGAAGATCCTACCGAAAGGGATCTACAGTCATTTTTTCTAGATAACCTCAATGTGAGTGTAGCTGAGGACCTCCGTGTTGAACTCGAAAGCTCACTTGAGCTTTCGGAGATTGATGCGGCGGTTCGCAGCATGGCCAACGGTAAGACGCCGGGTGAGGACGGTCTACCCAAGGAATTTTACATCTGTTTCTTGGATTTAATTGGGCCAGACCTCCTCGACGTCTTTAATTGTGCTTTTAAGTTAATTCGCTGGGATTTTCCCAGCGAATGGGTATTATTACCCTTTTGGAAAAAAAAGGGGATCCTTTAGATCCCCAAAATAAACGTCCTATTTCTCTTTTGAATGTGGACTATAAAATTCTGTCAAAGGTCTTGTGTACTAGGCTCGGCAAAGTTTTGCCAGATATAATTTGTCCTTTTCAGACTTGTGGGGTCAGGGGGAGATCCATCCATGATAACATCAGGCTCCTTCGGGACTCGGTGGCTTTCGCGGATGAGAAGAACCTTGACTCCCTCGTCATTTCTCTGGACCAGAGCAAGGCCTTTGACAGAGTCAATTGGTCTTTTTTATTTAGGGTCTTGGAGCGTTTTGGCTTTGGCCCTAAGTTTATCCACTGGATAAACATTTTATACACTGATATTTTCAGTAAAGTTTTGATTAATGGTCACTTGTCTGACCCTTTTTTATTATCTAAAGGAGTGAGACAAGGTTGTCCCCTTTCTCCTCTCCTTTATGTTTTATTTATAGAACCTTTTGTGGTTTCTGTCATGAAGGACAGTCGCATCAGTGGCCTTACTGTCCCTGGATCGGGTGGTTTGCAATGCAAAGTCGTTCAGTACGCTGACGACACCACCTGTATCGTAAGGGACCATAGGTCGTTGGTGCGACTGTTCGAAGTAATTAGCTTGTTCGAACGAGCGAGTGGGTCTCGGCTCAATATGAACAAGTCTCAGGGCTTAGTTTTAGGGACTTGGCCTGAGTCAATTTTGTCTGCGGTTCCTATTAAATGGACTGCAGAACCTATAAAAATTAACGGTGTTCTAGTTGGTAGGGGCGACATGGCTCTGATCAATTGGAATCAACGTGTTTCTTCTGTCATTTCTACTATTAATATGTGGAAAGATAGAACATTAACCCTCTTAGGGAAGGTTTTAATCGTAAATACATTGGTTCTTTCACCTTTGTTTTATTTAGCTCCTATTTATCCCCTTCCTGCTTCTGTAGAGAAGGTGATAACCAGAGCAGTTTTTAATTATGTTTGGTCGGGTAAAACCGAATTGGTTAGCAGGTCAGTTTTGTACCAGCCACTCGATAAAGGTGGACTTGGTCTCACTGATCTGCGGATAAAATCTGATGCTCTTTTTGTCAAGGGAATGAGGTGTCTGTGGGATGATGATGGCCCGCCATGGAGGTTTTTGGCCTTTACTGGTCGGCGTTATCGCTTCGCAGAGTTTTCCCAGCTGGCTTCTTTAGTAACTGTACGCCTCATTCCTTTGAGCCTGTTTGTTTTTATGTGTATTTTTGCAGCTTAGTCCTGCTTGTTTTTAATCTAATGCCGGATGTTGACTGGTCTTCTGTGACGGTAAAACGTCTTTATGATGTCTTTCTCGACCAGAGGGCAGTCAAGCTTCCCGGCATTTTCGTCTGTAACCTCAATGAGGTTTTTAAAAATATTCACAACTCCAATTTAGATCACCGACTTCGGGATCTGAATTGGAGAATAGTTTGGGGTGCTGTGAAAACAGCGCACCGGGTTTTTAAATGGGGTATTGGGAATGGGAAATGCCCTGAGGGCCAATTGTGGCAATCGGGAGTGCATTTCTCATGTTTTCTGGGGTTGTTCCTTCCTTTCCCAACTTTGGGTTTGGGTGGAGCATGTGGGGGGAAAAATCAAGGGAAAACCTTTTCCCTTACAGAAAATTGTGTACTTTATGGTTCGGGTCTGGACACTTGTCCAGATTCCGTGCTAATTTTGTATTTGGTCAGCGTGGTCAGGTGGCTTGTTTGGTCTTCACGGTGTGAAGCCTTGTTCGACAAGTCACACGCTACCGCTGACCAGTTACTTACGGATTAAAGGTGCCCTAAGGGAACGTATTAGGGCTGATTTTTCTAGATTAAATAGGGATAAATTCTGCAACACTTGGTGTGTTCGCAGAGTACTGTGTTCCGTAGAAAATGACCGGCTTTTTTCCGGCATTTGTAATTTTGTGTAAAGATTTTTTCTTTTGGTGCACCGATTCTTTAGGGCAGTTTTGCTCTATAATCGGGGTTCAAGTTTGATGTGTATTTTTAGATGATCTAGTACTTTACTGTATTTTAAGGGAATGAAATTTGCAAACAAGTATCTGTTCTTTTCAGATACTCACTTTTGCTGTGCATGTTCTTTTTCGAACATTGTTGTTAGGTAACTTTTAGTTTGGTGAGCAGGGGTGGGTCGTACCCACCTTATGTCTAGGTATAAGTAGCGGGTGCTACACTGCTGGCCATGCTGCTTAGCTCTGTGTTTGTTTATTGACGTGTACTTTTTAAGTTAGTGGGGTAGGGAGGGTCGTACCCTCACGCACTAAGGTATAGCGTGGCTATCCTATCCCCGGAGTGTTATATTCACTTCCAAAACCCCAACAAATTAGTCTGTTTGGATTGGATGGAGGGCGCCGATACAGCGGAGACCGCCGATACAGCGGAGACCGCCCAACGATCAGTATTGCTGTCAAAAAGCCGGTTACTAGCTTATTAGTAATATTTTTACGCCTTTAAGCTTTGTTACAAGCTTCTATTGCTTCTTGGAGCACTCCTTTAAGTGTCTCTTTTTTCGTATATATTTCGTCGCGGCTTACTGTTCCGTTGAGTTCAGTGAGCCGTTGACCTCCTGTTTTTCTTCTTTGTTCTTTTCTGAATATTTACATAAGGGCGAAACTAGCCCTTTGTGTGTGTGTGTGTGTGTGTGTTTCCCTGTGCGACCGCGGCCGAAGGGTTGGTGGTTGCACAGGGTACAATACTCGTCGCCCCGGGAAACAGAGCACAAAGATTAGCTTTGTTCTCCTGGTGCTCTTTCTTTTTGATAAAATTTGTACGGGCTGTGCTAGCCCTTTTTTTCTTTCCGTGTTCCTTGTGTGACCACAGCCGAAAGGTCGGTGGTTGCACAGGGTACCACATTGTTATTTGCCTTGGGAAACAAAACGCAAAGATTTGGTTTTGTTTCCTTGGGGTTCTATTATCTATTGTACACAATACCAGACCGGCAAGTAACGGCCTGGAATTGTGCATTTCTTGTATAACACTACTACAAGTCGTGGTAGTGTATTTGTATGTAATTTACCCGAGTAGGGTATTTGTATAGCACCACTACAAGTCGTAGTGGTGTGTGTGTAAATATATTTATATATTAGCTATTTGCCCGAGTTGGGCACTTTCTCTTTTCTTAACACCACTACAAGTTGTAGTGGTGAAGATAACACTTAAGTTATCTTAACTGTAATCTCTTTTCCTTTCCTTTTTAACACTACTACAGGTTGTAGTGGTGTGAATCTTTCTTGTTTCATAAATAAAATTATCCGAGAAGGGTAATTTTTCCTATTTTGTTCTTTAACCCTTCATATAGAAGAGTTATTTATTATAATTATGCCTCCAAGATGGGAAGGCCTTCGGCGTGACTGTGCTGCCGAACTTAAGTTCGACAGCAAAGTCACGCCAAGTCAGCTCTTTATAGAGCTTGAGAAAATTGGAATTGAGATCAGCGACCACATGGTCGCTGCTCAACCACTTTCGGGAGGGCGATTTGATTTGACTTTCAAATCGCCCTCCATTAGAGATCGTTTTCTGCCGGGGTTGGAGGACATCCCCGGTAGTAGACTTTTTACATATGGTGGCTATAAAATAGTCACCATATTTTCTATACGCATGGAACTGGACGATAACATCATCAGGTCCAGACTTGCGAAGTATGGGGAGGTTCTGTCGGCGAGGGAATGTACCTTCGCCGAGAGACCCTCCCTATTCAATGGCACTCGCCAGTATAAGATGAGGGTGAAGAAGAACATCCCCTCGGTGTTCCGTTTTGGGGGCGAAAATTCCTGGGTGTCCTATACTGGACAGACCAGGACTTGCACCCAATGCGGAGCACCCGGTCATGTGGCCGCGGAATGTAACATTATGAAATGTTACAAATGTTTAGGTTTGGGGCACGCGGCTGCCAAGTGTCCCAACCGAGTAGTTTGCACGATTTGTGAGGAGGAGGGGCATAGCTTTAAAGCGTGCCCTAATTCCTTTGCAAATCGTGCAAACCCATCCAAGAGGTGGACAAACGTGGCGGTCGCGGAGAAGGTTAATCCTTCTTCGCAACCTGTTAATAAGAAGGAGGAGTCTCCCCCCTCACCGGTTTTGGTGGTGGGGGACTCCCCTCCTTCTCCGTCTGGAGCTTCGGCCCCAGTAGAGGCTGTGAGGGGGGATGTTCCCCCTTCGCAGTCTATTTCTTCTAAGAAGGGGAAGCCTCTTCCCCAGCCGGTTTCGGTTGGAGAGGAGTCTTCTCCTATACAGTCTGGGGTTTCGGCCCCAGTAGAGGCTGTGAAGGGGGATGTCCCCCCTTCGCAGTCTGTTTCTTCTGAGAAGGAGGGGTCTCCCCCCTCACCGGTTTCGGTGGAGGGGGACTCCTCTCCTTCTCCGTCTGGAGCTTCGGCTCCTGTAGAGGCTGTGAGGGGGGATGTTCCCCCTTCGCAGTCTATTTCTTCTAAGAAGGAAGCCTCTTCCCCAGCCGGTTTCGGTTGGAGAGGAGTCTTCTCCTATGCAGTCTGGGGTTTCGGCCCCAGTGGTAGTAAACTCTCCTCCTCTCAGTCCGAATCTTCGGACACGAGCGGAACGGGAGTTCTTCTTCTTTGTTGTCTGGGTCTTCGGACTCAGACACAGTTTCTGGGGCTGAAACCCCCATTACTTTTTGTTATAGCCTGCCACCTGCATCCTGCTTGGGATGCAAGAAGGTGGCAGGTCCTTTTAAAGGTGACTCGCCGTGGAAATGTTTCCACTGCGAGTGTACCTTAGATTTAAAATCCTGTTATAGCCTTGTCGGATGCGCAGGCTGCACTGGCGTGAACGCTCGCCCAACCTTGGGCTGCGACAAGCCAGATTGCCACGCAGCAGCATTCGACAGGGTTCGCCCGTTTAAGGTCGCGGGTGGAAAGGGAAAGAAGAAGAAGAGGAATCGTTCCTCTTCGGATTCGGACTCTTCCACCGGGCCTAGAATCCCAGCGAAACGGGCCACCCCTGTAAAGGGGAAGAATTTATCCGACTCTTCTTCGGAGTCGGAAATGGAGCAGGAGGAGGTTAAGGACACTTGTCCTAAACCAACTCCTGCTCCAAGGAAACCTAGGGGCCACCCCCCGGAGTCTCCGGAGAATGCCCCCACGTAATGTGTTTTTGTTTTATTTTTAAACACCAATAATTATGGTCGCTATTTTTTCACTAAATGTTAATGGGATGCGCGACTCTGTAAAGAGATCACGCATTTTTAAACTTTGTAGCCAGTATGACATTTCTTGCTTGCAAGAGTGTCATATTGGTTCGGATAATGATTTAGCTTCGTGGAGGGCAGAATGGAAGGGTAAGATGTTTGCCAGTTTTGGCACATCTTCTTCCTGTGGTACCATCATCCTTCTGTCCCCACGTTGTACTTATGATTTTATTCACCCTTCGTTTGATTACGAAGGGAGAATTATTAGCGGTGTTCTTGAAGGCCCATTGGGTAGTATTAAGTTGTGTACGGCTTATGCTCCCAATGACCCCAAGTCCCGTAAACGTTTCTTTTTAAATTTAGCATCTCATTTGACAGGGAATTTTCCCATTATTTTAACCGGGGATTTTAATTGTGTTACTGATATTGATTTAGATAGACGTGGCTCTGTTTCCACTTTGTGTGGTATCGGGGCCGCTGAGTTACTCCAAATCATATCAGATTTCTTTAAATTGACTGTTGGCGGTTTTTACACCCGTCTGATATTTCTTTTACGTGGTGTAATGCGTCAAACACTGTGTCCAGTAGACTTGACCGTTTTTATGTGTCGAGTTCTCTGGACGTGGTGTCTTGTCTGCATTCGCCATGTCATTTTAGCGATCATGATGGTGTTCTTTTAAATTTTAATTGCCCTGAGATTGTGAGTGTTGGTGAGGGGTTTTGGAAATGTAATGTTTCCACTCTTTCCGATACCTACTTTCAACGGGAATTTCGTAAAGTTTACGCTGGTTGGCGGACTCTCAAGGAGGGGTTTGACAATGAACTCCTCTGGTGGGAGGACGTCAAGCAGCGTATTAAAAACTTTATTTCTAGCCACTCGCGGAGGTTATCTAGAAAACGGGGACAGAAGAGAAGTTCTCTTCAAAAGTCCTTAAATTTTATTGTTTCTAAACTTAACGCTGGTATCACAGATCTTGATCTGTTGCTCCAGCATGAGTCTTTAAAGAAAGAGTTGGAGAAGTTGGATGGCTTTGAAGCAGAGGGTGCACGGGTTCGTTCGCGAGCCCGTGAACTCGAGGAAGGGGAGAAGCCGTCCAAGCACTTCTTCCGGCTCGAAACAGCTCGTTTTAAAACTCGTTTGATTTCATCAGTGCGTGCCCCGGGCGGAAACGTCTATGACACCACTGATGATATCATCGATGTTTATAGAAACTTTTATTTCGACCTTTTCTGTGAGGATCCTACCGAAAGGGATCTACAGTCATTTTTTCTAGATAACCTCAATGTGAGTGTAGCTGAGGACCTCCGTGTTGAACTCGAAAGCTCACTTGAGCTTTCGGAGATTGATGCGGCGGTTCGCAGCATGGCCAACGGTAAGACGCCGGGTGAGGACGGTCTACCCAAGGAATTTTACATCTGTTTCTTGGATTTAATTGGGCCAGACCTCCTCGACGTCTTTAATTGTGCTTTTAAAGTTAATTCGCTGGGATTTTCCCAGCGAATGGGTATTATTACCCTTTTAGAAAAAAAAGGGGATCATTTAGATCCCCAAAATAAACGTCCTATTTCTCTTTTGAATGTGGACTATAAAATTCTGTCAAAGGTCTTGTGTACTAGGCTCGGCAAAGTTTTGCCAGATATAATTTGTCCTTTTCAGACTTGTGGGGTCAGGGGGAGATCCATCCATGATAACATCAGGCTCCTTCGGGACTCGGTGGCTTTCGCGGATGAGAAGAACCTTGACTCCCTCGTCATTTCTCTGGACCAGAGCAAGGCCTTTGACAGAGTCAATTGGTCTTTTTTATTTAGGGTCTTGGAGCGTTTTGGCTTTGGCCCTAAGTTTATCCACTGGATAAACATTTTATACACTGATATTTTCAGTAAAGTTTTGATTAATGGTCACTTGTCTGACCCTTTTTTATTATCTAAAGGAGTGAGACAAGGTTGTCCCCTTTCTCCTCTCCTTTATGTTTTATTTATAGAACCTTTTGTGGTTTCTGTCATGAAGGACAGTCGCATCAGTGGCCTTACTGTCCCTGGATCGGGTGGTTTGCAATGCAAAGTCGTTCAGTACGCTGACGACACCACCTGTATCGTAAGGGACCATAGGTCGTTGGTGCGACTGTTCAAGTAATTAGCTTGTTCGAACGAGCGAGTGGGTCTCGGCTCAATATGAACAAGTCTCAGGGCTTAGTTTTAGGGACTTGGCCTGAGTCAATTTTGTCTGCGGTTCCTATTAAATGGACTGCAGAACCTATAAAAATTAACGGTGTTCTAGTTGGTAGGGGCGACATGGCTCTGATCAATTGGAATCAACGTGTTTCTTCTGTCATTTCTACTATTAATATGTGGAAAGATAGAACATTAACCCTCTTAGGGAAGGTTTTAATCGTAAATACATTGGTTCTTTCACCTTTGTTTTATTTAGCTCCTATTTATCCCCTTCCTGCTTCTGTAGAGAAGGTGATAACCAGAGCAGTTTTTAATTATGTTTGGTCGGGTAAAACCGAATTGGTTAGCAGGTCAGTTTTGTACCAGCCACTCGATAAAGGTGGACTTGGTCTCACTGATCTGCGGATAAAATCTGATGCTCTTTTTGTCAAGGGAATGAGGTGTCTGTGGGATGATGATGGCCCGCCATGGAGGTTTTTTGGCCTTTACTGGTCGGCGTTATCGCTTCGCAGAGTTTTCCCAGCTGGCTTCTTTAGTAACTGTACGCCTCATTCCTTTGAGCCTGTTTGTTTTTATGTGTATTTTTGCAGCTTAGTCCTGCTTGTTTTTAATCTAATGCCGGATGTTGACTGGTCTTCTGTGACAGTAAAACGTCTTTATGATGTCTTTCTCGACCAGAGGGCAGTCAAGCTTCCCGGCATTTTCGTCTGTAACCTCAATGAGGTTTTTAAAAATATTCACAACTCCAATTTAGATCACCGACTTCGGGATCTGAATTGGAGAATAGTTTAAGTGCTGTGAAAACAGCGCACCGGGTTTTAAATGGGGTATTGGGAATGGGAAATGCCCTGAGGGCCAATTGTGGCAATCGGAGTGCATTTCTCATGTTTTCTGGGGTTGTTCCTTCCTTTCCCAACTTTGGGTTTGGATGGAGCATGTGGGGGGAAAAATCAAGGGAAAACCTTTTTCCCTTACAGAAAATTGTGTACTTTATGGTTCGGGTCTGGACACTTGTCCAGATTCCGTGCTAATTTTGTATTTGGTCAGCGTGGTCAGGTGGCTTGTTTGGTCTTCACGGTGTGAAGCCTTGTTCGACAAGTCACACGCTACCGCTGACCAGTTACTTTTACGGATTAAAGGTGCCCTAAGGAAACGTATTAGGGCTGATTTTTCTAGATTAAATAGGGATAAATTCTGCAACACTTGGTGTGTTCGCAGAGTACTGTGTTTCGTAGAAAATGACCGGCTTTTTTTCCGGCATTTGTAATTTTGTGTAAAGATTTTTTCTTTTGGTGCACCGATTCTTTAGGGCAGTTTTGCTCTATAATCGGGGTTCAAGTTTGATGTGTATTTTTAGATGATCTAGTACTTTACTGTATTTTAAGGGAATGAAATTTGCAAACAAGTATCTGTTCTTTTCAGATACTCACTTTTGCTGTGCATGTTCTTTTTCGAACATTGTTGTTAGGTAACTTTTAGTTTGGTGAGCAGGGGTGGGTCGTACCCACCTTATGTCTAGGTATAAGTAGCGGGTGCTACACTGCTGGCCATGCTGCTTAGCTCTGTGTTTGTTTATTGACGTGTACTTTTTAAGTTAGTGGGGTAGGGAGGGTCGTACCCTCACGCACTAAGGTATAGCGTGGCTATCCTATCCCCGGAGTGTTATATTCACTTCCAAAACCCCAAAAATTAGTCTTAATAGATTGGGAGAGGGCGCCGATACAGCAAAGACCGCCCAACGATCAGTATTGCTGTCAAAAAGCCGGTTACTAGCTTATTAGTAATATTTTTACGCCTTTAAGCTTTGTTACAAGCTTCTATTGCTTCTTGGAGCACTCCTTTAAGTGTCTCTTTTTTCGTATATATTTCGTCGCGGCTTACTGTTCCGTTGAGTTCAGTGAGCCGTTGACCTCCTGTTTTTCTTCTTTGTTCTTTTCTGAATATTTGCGAAGGGCGAAGCTGGCCCTTTGTGTGTGTGTGCGCGTGTGTGTGTGTGTTTCCCTATGCGACCACGGCCGAAGGGTTGGTGGTTGCATAGGGTACAATACCATTCGTCGCCCAAGGAAACAGAGCACAAAGAATTAGCTTTGTTCTCCTGGTGCTCTTTCTTTTTTGATAGAATTTGTACGGGCTGAGCTAGCCCTTTTTCTTTGTGTGTTCCTTGTGCGACCACAACCGAAAGGTCGGTGGTTGCACAGGGTACAACATTGTTATTTGCCTTGGGAAACAAAACGTAAAGATTTGGTTTTGTTTCCTCGGGGTTCTTGTATCTAATATTTGTAGTACGCAATACCAGACCGGTAAATAACGGCGTGGAATTGTGCATTTTTTTTGTATAACACTACTACAAGTTGTGGTAGTGTTATTGTACCCAGTAGGTATTTGTATTCATAGTATAACACCACTACAAGTTGTAGTGGTGTGTGTGTGTGTAGATATATAGAATCAGCTATTTTCCCGAGTTGGGCATATACTTTTTCTGTTCTTAACACCACTACAAGTTGTAGTGGTGAAGATAACATTTGAGTTATCTTAACTGTATTTCCTATTTTTCTCTTTTCTTTTCACCCCTTTTCTTAACACTACTACAGGTAGTAGTAGTGTGAGTCTTTATAGTGTAATAAATAAAATTATCCGAGAAGGGTAATTTTTCCTACTTTGTCTTTAACCCTTCAAATAGAAGAGTTGTAATTATCATGCCTCCAAGATGGGAAGGCCTTCGACGTGACTGCGCTGCCGAACTTAAGTTCGACAGCAAAGTCACGCCAAGTCAGCTCTTTATAGAGCTTGAGAAAATTGGGATTGATATCAGTGACCATATGGTCGCTGCTCAACCACTTTCGGGAGGGCGATTTGATTTGACTTTCAAATCGCCCTCCATTAGAAATCGTTTTCTGCCGGGGTTGGACTCCATCCCCGGTAGTAGACTTTTCACATATGGTGGCTATACAATAGTCACCATATTTTCTATACGCATGCAACTGGACGATAACATCATCAGGTCCAGACTTGCGAAGTATGGGGAGGTTCTGTCGGCCAGGGAATGCACCTTCGCCGAGAGACCCTCCCTATTTAATGGCACTCGCCAATACAAGATGAGGGTGAAGGAGAACATCCCCTCGGTGCTCCGCTTTGGGGGCGAAAATTCCTGGGTGTCCTATACTGGACAGACCAGGACTTGCACCCAATGCGGAGCACCCGGTCATGTGGCCGCGGAATGTAACATTATGAAATGTTACAAATGTTTAGTTTGGGGCACGCGGCTGCCAAGTGTCCCAACCGAGTAGTTTGCACGATTTGTGAGGAGGAGGGGCATAGCTTTAAAGCGTGCCCTAATTCCTTTGCAAATCGTGCAAACCCATCCAAGAGGTGGACAAACGTGGCGGTCGCGGAGAAGGTTAATCCTTCTTCGCAACCTGTTAATAAGAAGGAGGTCTCCCCTCACCGGTTTTGGTGGTGGGGGACTCCCCTCCTTCTCCGTCTGGAGCTTCGGCCCCAGTAGAGGCTGTGAGGGGGGATGTTCCCCCTTCGCAGTCTATTTCTTCTAAGAAGGGGAAGCCTCTTCCCCAGCCGGTTTCGGTTGGAGAGGAGTCTTCTCCTATACAGTCTGGGGTTTCGGCCCCAGTAGAGGCTGTGAAGGGGGATGTCCCCCCTTCGCAGTCTGTTTCTTCTGAGAAGGAGGGGTCTCCCCCCTCACCGGTTTCGGTGGAGGGGGACTCCTCTCCTTCTCCGTCTGGAGCTTCGGCTCCTGTAGAGGCTGTGAGGGGGGATGTTCCCCCTTCGCAGTCTATTTCTTCTAAGAAGGGGAAGCCTCTTCCTCAGCCGGTTTCGGTTGAAGAGGAGTCTTCTCCTATGCAGTCTGGGGTTTCGGCCCCAGTGGTAGTAGGAAACTCTCCCTCCTCTCAGTCCGAATCTTCGGACACGAGCGGACCGGGGAGTTCTTCATTGTTGTCTGGGTCTTCGGACTCGGACACATTTTCTGGGGTTGAAACCCCCATTACATTAAGTTATAGCCTGCCACCTGCATCCTGCTTGGGATGCAAGAAGGTGGCAGGTCCTTTTAAGGGTGACTCGCCGTGGAAATGTTTCCACTGCGAGTGTACCTTAGATTTGAAATCTTGCTATAGCCTTGTCGGATGTGCAGGTTGCACTGGCGTGAACGCTCGCCCAACCTTGGGCTGCGACAAGCCAGATTGCCACGCAGCAGCATTCGACAAGGTTCACCCGTTTAAGGTCGCGGGTGGTAAGGGAAAGAAGAAGAGGAATTGTTCCTCTTCGGATTCTGACTCTTCCACCGGGCCAAAAACCCTGGCGAAACGGGCCACCCCTGTAAAGGGAAGAATTTATCCGACTCTTCTTCAGAGTCGGAAATGGAGCAGGAGGAGGTTAGGACACTTGTCCTAAACCAACTCCTGCTCCAAAAAACCTAGGGACACCCCGGAGTCTCCGGAGAGTGCCCCCATGTAATGTGTTTTTGTTTTGTTTTTAAACACCAATATTTTATGGTCGCTATTTTTACACTTAATGTTAATGGGATGCGCGACTCTGTAAAGAGATCACGCATTTTTGAACTTTAGCCAGTATGACATTTCTTGCTTACAAGAGTGTCATATTGGTTCGGATAATGATTTAGCTTCGTGGAGGGCAGAATGGAAGGGGAAGATGTTTGCCAGTTTTGGCACATCTTTTTCCTGTGGTACCATCATCCTTCTGTCCCCACGTTGTACTTATGATTTTATTCACCCTTCGTTTGATAACGAAGGGAGAATTATTAGCGGTGTTCTTGAAGGCCCATTGGGTAGTATTAAGTTGTGTACGGCTTATGCTCCCAATGACCCCAAGTCCCGTAAACGTTTCCTTTTAAATTTAGCATTTCATTTGACGGGGAATATTCCCATTATTTTAACCGGGGATTTTAATTGTGTTACTGATATTGATTTGGATAGACGTGGCTCTGTTTCCACCTTGTGTGATATTGGAGCCGCTGAGTTACTCCAACTCATATCAGATTTTTCTTTAATTGACTGTTGGCGGTTTTTACACCCGTCTGGCATTTCTTTTACGTGGCGTAATGCGTCAAACACTGCGTCCAGTAGACTTGACCGTTTTTATGTGTCGAGTTCTCTGGACGTGGTGTCTTGTCTGCATTCGCCATGCCATTTTAGCGATCATGACGGTGTTCTTTTAAATTTTAATTGCCCTGAGATTGTGAGTGTTGGTGAGGGGTTTTGGAAATGTAATGTTTCCACTCTTTCCGATACCTACTTTCAACGGGAATTTCGTAAAGTTTACGCTGGTTGGCGGACTCTCAAGGAGGGGTTTGACAATGAACTCCTCTGGTGGGAGGACGTCAAGCAGCGTATTAAAAACTTTATTTCTAGCCACTCGCGGAGGTTATCTAGAAAACGGGGACAGAAGAGAAGTTCTCTTCAAAAGTCCTTTAATTTTATTGTTTCTAAACTTAACGCTGGTATCACAGATCCTGATCTGTTGCTCCAGCATGAGTCTTTAAAGAAAGAGTTGGAGAAGTTGGATGGCTTTGAAGCAGAGGGTGCACGGGTTCGTTCGCGAGCCCGTGAACTCGAGGAAGGGGAGAAGCCGTCCAAGCACTTCTTCCGGCTCGAAACAGCTCGTTTTAAAACTCGTTTGATTTCATCAGTGCGTGCCCCGGGCGGAAACGTCTATGACACCGCTGATGATGTCATCGATGTTTATAGAAACTTTTATTTCGACCTTTTCTGTGAGGATCCTACCGAAAAGGATCTACAGTCATTTTTTCTAGATAACCTCAATGTGAGTGTAGCTGAGGACCTCCGTGTTGAACTCGAGAGCTCACTTGAGCTTTCCGAGATTGATGCGGCGGTTCGCAGCATGGCCAACGGTAAGACGCCGGGTGAGGACGGTCTACCCAAGGAATTTTACATCTGTTTCTTGGATTTAATTGGGCCAGACCTCCTCGACGTCTTTAATTGTGCTTTTAAAGTTAATTCGCTGGGACTTTCGCAGCGAATGGGTATTATTACCCTTTTAGATAAACAGGGGGATCCTTTAGATCCCCAAAATAAACGTCCTATTTCTTTATTGAATGTGGACTATAAAATTCTGTCAAAGGTCTTGTGTTCTAGGCTCGGCAATTTTTTGCCAGATTTAATTAGTCCTTTTCAGACTTGTGGGGTCAGGGGGAGATCCATCCATGATAACATCGGGCTCCTTCGGGACTTGGTGGCTTTTGCGGATGAGAAGAACCTTGACTCCCTCGTCATTTCTCTGGACCAGAGCAACGCCTTTGACAGAGTCAATTGGTCTTTTTTTATTTAGGGTCAGAGCGTTTTGGCTTCGGCCCTAATTTTATCCACTGGATAAACATTTTATATACTGACATTTTCAGTAAAGTTTTAATTAATGGTCATTTGTCCGATCCTTTTTTATTATCTAGAGGAGTGAGACAAGGTTGTCCCCTTTCTCCTCTCCTTTATGTTTTATTTATAGAACCTTTTGTGGTTTCTGTCATGAAGGACAGTCGCATCAGTGGCCTTACTGTCCCTGGATCGGGTGGTTTGCAATGCAAAGTCGTTCAGTACGCTGACGACACCACCTGTATCGTAAGGGACCATAGGTCGTTGGTGCGACTGTTCGAAGTAATTAGCTTGTTCGAACGAGCGAGTGGGTCTCGGCTCAATATGAACAAGTCTCAGGGCTTAGTTTTAGGGACTTGGCCTGAGTCAATTTTGTCTGCGGTTCCTATTAAATGGACTGCAGAACCTATACAAATTAACGGTGTTCTATTTGGTAGGGGCGACATGGCTCTGATCAATTGGAATCAACGTGTTTCTTCTGTCATTTCTACTATAAATATGTGGAAAGATAGAACATTAACCCTCTTAGGGAAGGTTTTAATTGTAAATACATTGGTTCTTTCACCTTTGTTTTATTTAGCTCCTATTTATCCCCTTCCTGCTTCTGGATAGAAGGTGATAACCAGAGCAGTTTTTAATTTTGTTTGGTCGGGTAAAACCGAATTGGTTAGCAGGTCAGTTTTGTACCAGCCACTCGATAAAGGTGGACTTGGTCTCACTGATCTGCGGATAAAATCTGATGCTCTTTTTGTCAAGGGAATGAGGTGTCTGTGGGATGATGATGGCCCGCCATGGAGGTTTTTTGGCCTTTACTGGTCGGCTTTATCGCTTCGCAGAGTTTTCCCAGCTGGCTTCTTTAGTAACTGTACGCCTCATTCCTTTGAGCCTGTTTGTTTTTATGTGTATTTTTGCAGCTTAGTCCTGCTTGTTTTTAACCTGATGCCGGATGTTGACTGGTCTTCTGTGACAGTAAAACATCTTTATGATGTCTTTCTCGACCAGAGGGCAGTCAAGCTTCCGGCATCTTCGTCTGTAACCTCAATGAGGTTTTAAAAATATACATAACTCCAATTTGGATCACCGACTTCGGGATCTGAATTGGAGAATAGTTTAAGTGCTGTGAAAACAGCGCACCGGTTTTAAATGGGGTATTGGGAATGGGAAATGCCCGAGGGCCAATTGTGGCAATCGGGAGTGCATTTCTCATGTTTTCTGGGGTTGTTCCTTCCTTTCCCAACTTTGGGTTTGGGTGGAACATGTGGGGGGAAAAATCAAGGGAAAACCTTTTTCCCTTACAGAGAATTGTGTGCTTTATGGTTCGGGTCTGGACACTTGTCCAGATTCCGTGCTAATTTTGTATCTGGTCAGCGTGGTCAGGTGGCTTGTTTGGTCTTCACGATGTGAAGCCTTGTTCGACAAGTCACATGCTACCGCTGACCAGTTACTTTTACGTATTAAAGGTGCCCTAAGGGAACGTATTAGGGCTGATTTTTCTAGATTAAATAGGGATAAATTCTGCAACACTTGGTGTGTTCGCAGAGTATTATGTTTTGTAGAAAATGACCGGTTTTTTTTCCGGCATTTGTAATTTTGTGTAAAGATTTTTCTTTTGGTGCACCGATTCTTTAGGGCAGTTTTGCTCTGTAATCGGGGTTCAAGTTTGAGGTGTTTTTTAGATGACTAAGATTTTTTATTGTCCTTTAAGTGAAATGTTCAAACAAGTATCTGTTCTTTTCAGAAACTCACTTTTGCTGTGCATGTTCTTTTTCGAACATTGTTGTTAGGTAACTTTTAGTTTGGTGAGCAGGGGTGGGTCGTACCCACCTTATGTCGAGGTATAAGTAGCGGGTGCTACACTGCTGGCCATGCTGCTTAGCTCTGTGTTATGTTTATTGACGTGTACTTTTTAAGTTAGTGGGGTAGGGAGGGTCGTACCCTCACGCACTAAGGTATAGCGTGGCTATCCTATCCCCGGAGTGTTATATTCACTTCCAAAACCCCCAAAAATTAGTCTGAATAGATTTCTTTGAGTGGCGGTGGATTATTAAACAACACCCGGTACGGTCAGGCGGCTCCTTTGTGATCTGACAGTCGGTTTACTACAGTAGTAGTTCGATTTTGTTTCTCACGAAAGCTGAAAAGATTTCCTAAGTTTTTTCCATGGAATTTCTGGCCCAAATGACAATCAAGGATTTTGTTTAATCGCGATATATATTTTTTCTTCACGATAATTTTATTTCATCGCGATCTGCCGATATCTCGATGATTTAAAAAGTTCTCGATATCATAATCGCGTAAAAAAAAATATCGCGATATTCGATATTATCGTGTCATCGCCCAAGCCTACAATAAACAGATTTCAGAAACCTTTTAACTGATTTTTTTATTAATTTTTTTTTCACAAGTGAAACAAATTTACAAATATTTAGTGTTGCAATTTAATTTCTGAAAACATTTATCAATATTAGCTAAAATAATGTAGAATGAAATATGAACCATTTTGGGAGACAAAAACCTTACAATTTACCTTTTAAAATAATTGTTATTTTAAAGAATTTAAAAGACTGTATTAAACATTTGACGTTTTAACATGCTTTTAGGTGTTTATATACTGATGTAGAATTAAATAGGAAACATTTTGTGTGACAAAAACCTTATAAAATATGTTTTAAATTAATTGTTATTTCAAAGGATTTAAACGACTGTGTTAAACATTTGGCGGTTTAACATGTTTTGTGGGTGTTTATACTGCAAATAAATTTGCAATGTTAACATACATGTATAGGGTGTTTTAAAAACACGTTACAGAGCCGTACATACGTCAAAGTGTTTATCAGTGAGAAAAGCACTTAGTGTGTATAACCGTGTTTTAAATACATTGACATGTTTATATTTATGTTACTGTTTTGGAGTTAAACACTTATACAATTGAAAACATGTCGGCGTGTTTAAAAACTGTTACAGGCCCATAAATACGTCAAAGTGTTTATAAGAAAAGTAAATGAACACGATTTAAACATGTATGTGTGCAACCTTTTTTAAAACACATTGACATGTTTATAATTTTGTTATTGTTTTAAGCTAAACACTTACACAATTTAAAACACGTCGGAGTGTTTAAAAATCGTTACAGGCCTGTAAACACGTCAAAGTGTTTATAAATAAACATCTAAACATTTTATAAACAGTGTGTATGTTTAGGTATTAAACATGTTCTGGTGTTTAACAGCAAATAATAAACATGTTAAAGTGTTTAATTGTTAAATATATAGCTGTTTAATCAAATAAACGCGTTTGTGTTCCGAAATTAAACGTGTGTTGCTGTGTTTAGTTATTAAACGTGTAAATGTTTAACAAATAAACATTAATGTGTTTACAATAAACGTTAAAGTGTCCCAGTATAAATATGTTCAGAGTTTAAACACAGTTTATAAGTAAATGCGTCAAAACGTTTATAAATCGTTACAATTTGGCGTTTATGAAAGCGTTTAGATATTAAACATCTGGTTTTACAGTGTAGTGTTGGCACCACGTACTCTTTTAGTAGCTTGACTCCGTTGAAGTTTCTCTTGTCTCTTCTTGGTAGAGGCACGTGCTTGAGCCTTGCGCATACGCTTTTCATCTTCCGAATCACTGGCCAACTCGTCACTAACGTACTCGTCAACAGCTTTCCACCCAGCGTCGGATTTATCTGCCAACCGAACTAGTTTATTACGTTTCTTAAGCTCGGCGATACCTTCTTTTACAAGTGGTTCGGCTGATTCTTCCTTGGCTTCACCTAGATATTTATTAGCCTTTTCCAATTTTTCTAGCACCAATGAATTAAAATTATATTGTGTCTTATTGCCTTTGAAACGAAAAGACACATCAGAGGCCCGTTTAAGCTGTTGTACTTCTTGGGACGTTTTGCGAGCTTACTCTCGTTCTCTCGCCGTAGTGAATCCAGTGATGTATCAAAGTATTGCTTAAAATCGCCTAACGCCTCTTTTATAGTTTGGCCGACGATCTCTTTGGTAAGTAAAGCAAATTGTGGGTTTGCTTGCTCAGGATTATCACTGACAGACATGATAAAGGCGAATTTTGGCTGAACTAAAAATCCTGTACAATGTACTACATGTAGTTGTTAAGATGGCGGTAATGCTGACTTGTTTTTGGCACGTCCGTATGCTTGTGCGTCAAATCAGTAAGTGGTCTTTCACACGCCTTCTTCTGTGACCCATACATGCCTGAGCGCACAGCACCTGTAAGCACCAAATTTCTTTCTCTATTGTATTCTCAACTCCGGCAGACTCCCCGCGAGAAAATACATATACCATGGAGGAAGGCTTCCTCCATGGGTGCACATTAATCCCTTGTATATCGATAATCCACTGCCCAAACATTAAGCGACTACTAAATGGCTCAAGAGTTTATCGATCGATAGGATTACGGATGTCTGGTGTCCATACCCATCAACATGCGCAGCATATAGTTCAAATATAATACAAGCATTTTGGAATACAGGCATCATGTACATTGTGTATATCCATTGTCTCTTAACCCTCCCCCTAAAATCAATTTTAAAATCAAACTACATGTTTTTTTGAACTCTTATAAATCAAGAGGAATGGTTGACACACCGTCGCGGGCTACCTTACGTTTGGGGTACAGGTAGGTGAATGCAGTTTTCTGCTGCTCGTAGGTGTACATGTTATGAAAACAGATATGGGACTATCTTGGAATGGCCTTCGACAACTGAAATTGTAAGAATTGGCTTTCCCCAAAATTGGCCCTCAGCCTAACATAGATTAGACTTTTATAGTCAAAATTTCAATATAGATTTACACAATGCTAAAATGAGTACACTTGCTTACAGTGATAATGGTAATATTCAAGTAGTACAGATGGCAGAAACACCAAATAGTAACATGTGGTTTGAACAAGTTTATGTTTGACGAGATACTCAGTTGGGTAACCTAATCCACATTATTGACTTAATTGTGTTTACTTATCTTTTGCTTTTAGGTGGTTACGTCAATACAACATCATCATGGCTAGTGAGCAGGCGAGTAGAAAACTTGGAAAAAGATCGGTTGGCCAGGATTTGTTGGAAGGAGAAAAGCTACCTTTCCTATGTCATGAACGGAATGAGCTTGTCACCAAACCTGCGTCATGTGTCTTCATAACGGATCTCCATAAATACATGTTGGATCTGTTGGAGGAATACGACAGGTAATCATTTAGAAAGAAAATTGTTGTTTTAGTGGGATACAACAAGTATATCACGAACAAACAAATATATCAGAAAGCTTTTTTTTTAAATTATTTGTGGTTTACTTTAGATCTGGACAGTTGCAGTGGGAGAAGGCGCAACCACTTGATGAAGTGTGGATTAAACTCGGAGGGGATAAGGGAGGAGGCAGTTTTAAGTTCATGAAATGGCTAATGTGAAAAACCCTAACTCCAAGTACAACACCTTTGTGATATGTGCTTTTGAGGCTTCCGATTCTTCAGTCAACCTACACATGGCACTTGACAGATATAAAGACCAGATAGAGTCGATTGCATCAACTACATGGAGGTAAGCATTTTTTCAGCCAATATTTGTTTAACTTCTTCAAGTAAACTAAGCAAACATTGAGTACTATTTCCATACTTTTTCACATTGTGCAGGGAAAAGAAACTTGTGATCTACCTCTTTGGTGACTACGAATTCCTGTGTCGGATGATGGGCATCTCTGGTGCAAGTGGTGAGTTTCTCTGCTGTAATTCAATTAAAAAAAGAAGGGACAGTTGAAATGAGCCAAAAGAATTTATGTTTCTTCATGTTTTCGTTTAAAGGTCGCCATCCCTGCATTTGGTGCAACATTACGAGTGCTGATATGGCCAAAGACAAAGCAGACCGACCACCGAGTGAAGCAAGAACGACTGAGAGTCTGCACAAGAATGCCAAACTATACAACAACGCAATTGACAAGCCATTCTTCGCCATCCCAGTCTCCTCAGTATGTAGTGTATTAAATATGCCACATTAATATCAATGTCAAATAACACGCTTTTCTTTTTTTTAATCAGTCACAGTAACTGTTTATTCTTATCGTCAGGTATGTCCTCCTGCTCTTCACATTAGCTTGGGGATTTGGTTTAAGTCGTACACCATGTTCGAAGAGCAATGCAAGACCCTTGGTGAGGCAATAGCAGTAGATCTTGCTGCATCAGATGGTGCAGCTCATATTGGAGATGGACCTTACTCTCTACACATAGCCAAACTGTCGGATGTCCATGCAGCCAAGCTAAGAGCCACTGCTATCAGAGATGAGATACATGAACTACAAGAGCAACAAGCAGTGATCACACTACTCAATGATGACATAGACACATCAGAAGTGGTCTCCGATGTTAACAAACAAATGTACAACCTCAATACAGAACTCAGAATACAGGTAAATATCATCTATCAAACCATTTAAAAACATTCATGTAAATAATTAAGACCTTATTTAAGACCTTTCTATGCCTATGTTTTTGTTGCAGGAAGAGCTGGAAAGGACCAAAATCGACAAACTAAAAAGCTACCATAATCCTTTTGTGAAAAGACGAGATGAAGCGCTATTAGAGATAAAAGTAAGGAGACTGGCCTACTACTCAAATACCTTTGTGGGCAACCATGTGCATAAATGCCTGAAGGTAAGATTTACAAAATAATAATAATAAAATTATTGCACAATTTTGTTTCCCAAATAATGAAATCTCAGCACATATATGTACTAATTATTATTTTTATTTTATCAACCACACACAGAACATCAACATCATAACACAGGCCGTGACTGAAGAGGTAACAAAGCTTTGCCCTCCAAAACTTGAAGAAGCATCTTCAATAGTAGACAAGTTTTCTACTAGTAATCTTCAAGCTTTTTGCAGATTGTCACAATTTGTATAGCACAGCAGAATTCCTCAGTGAAACTGAAATCTCACAACTTGGTAATTAAAATTAATCTGTTTTTGCATTAAAAAATTCAAAATATTACACAAAAAATCTCAAAATTATATCACATTTTAATACTGTGTATCCGTTTATATTATTCCTTTTTAACAGATAAGAATATCCAGCAATTCCTTAAGTTTTACAGACGTGAGTTTCCTGAAGGTACTGTACCTCCAAAGTATCATATGCTGGAGGAACACATCATACCTTTCATTCGGCAGACTCACCGTGGACTTGGACTGCTGGGTGAGCAAGGCGGGGAGTCGATGCACTCTGTTTTCAACTTACTCGACAGAAGATTCAATGGAGCAAAGAACACATCTAAGCAAGACCCCGACCTCTTCAAACTCATCCGCGTCATGAAAGATCACCACCTTAGTGTAAATCCAACAATAAACAGTCTTCGCTGTAAATCTCAGCCCCGCAAACGCAAGTCCACAGAGTAAACTAAACTGTGTCGATGTGGTGTTGGATTTGTACATACGTACATGTACGTTATTACTGGTGGCTACATGGCATAATAAATAGGGCATAATGTTAAGGTTTAATTTTTTGATCATTTTTGTTCGTTTAATAATTTATTTAAATTGTTTATTTAAAACTACAATTTATAAAGAATTTGTTAATATTTCTTAACAGACCTAAAAACAAAAGCGAAAAGATAGTATTTTCACGCCATGAAAATATAATTTATAAAATGCAATATTCATGACATTATTTGAGTAAAACCCCCAAGAAAGGAACAATATGTTATTGTTATTTTGTTATTTTACAACCTTTGTGGCACATTGCACGAGTGATAAATAAAACAATGCCATATGTGTGATGTTAAGTCTAGGATCCACACAGTACTTTGGTTTGGGTATTTAAAAATGGCGTCTAATATACTCTGTTTACATTTTCCCCATTATGTTACTTGCCTGCGCTGTTCCACTGAGGTTTTCAAGTCTGGTTTCACCACGAAGGCATTTTCGGTGATCTCGTCTTCCCGTTCATGGCTATTTTTTTGTTGTGAAAACTTCCCAAGATCTGCTACAGCGTCATTAAAAAACCCATTTTGCTCCTCTCACAAAAACTCAAACTTAAAAGCGAAACTTTTATGGATTTTTGAGATCAGTTTTCACACCGAGTTTGCTCCTGTTGACTCGTGAAAGGGGCCCATGTTGCAAGGTAAATTCCAGCCTGTCGACGTCATAGCATCATTTATAAATATTCATTATGCTATGAATAATAACAATAATTATGAACTACTTCCGGTTCACCGCTAAAGCTAAACAAATTTGCCATGGACGAAAATGCCCACGAGAGGGCGCTATCTTTCGCGCGATACCGCGCGCGCGCGCAGCACAGGCACAATGTCGCTGTGAAAACAGCGGTGCCGAACAGCTGTATATGCCCTATGTACAAGCGAGTTGGCAAATTATCAAAAGGTGAAAGGTCGTTAAGTAAATTTTCTGCTTTTTCCATATGTAAATATTCTCTAAACCAATCAGAATATCGCATTTTGAAAAGATCACAAAGCGGTTAACGGTCAGCGCGCGAAATAATGCATACGTAAACAGTTGCGTGACGTCATAATGTCACTTTTCCCAACTAAACAAAATTAAACGACAGAGGGCGCACATTTATTGCGTGTGTAACCAGCCGCGGCCATGCCAAGAAAGGCATGGTGCTTGCCCGGCCCGCGCCCGGTCTCTGGTCAGGTCAGGAAACGACACTGTCCCATTGAGGGTTTTCAACCCTGGTAAAGATCAGAAAAGAGGGTTGCTAGAAGGGGGACGACAGTGGGACTCATTTTCCCCGTTGAGGAAGATTCGATTGAGGACAGTTCTGGTGTGGTGGAGGAGTCGGCACATAACCTGCCCGAGTATTTGCATGACTTGTACCAGAGAGTTACGTCGAGTGTTGAACTGAAATACCACGGAGAGGTCCGGAAATGTCTGAGTAACTTCCAGGATGTTTTTTTTCCAGTGGGAATCACGACATTGGTATGACAGAGGAGGTTAAGCATCACATTTAGACTGGGGATGCCAGACCGATAAAGGAGAGGCCACGGCGCCACCCTTTATGCAATCAACAGGAAATCCAGAGGCAAGTTGTTGATTTGGAGATGAGGGGGGTGATAGAGCCATCGGACAGTCCCTGGGCCTCTAATGTCGTCTTGGTTGGAAAGAAGGATGGTACCAAGCGCTTCTGTGCCTATCCTGTGCCTCGCATTGATGAAACATTTGATGCATTGAATGGGGCAAAGTGGTTATCGACACTTGATTTGGCTTCAGGGTACTGGCAGGTGGCACTGGATGAAGACGCCAGCCAGAAATCCACGTTTGTTGTTAGAAATGGGTTGTATCGGTGGAAATGTATGCCTTTCGGGCTTTGTAATGCTCCGGCGACCTTTGAGCGCCTCATGCAGAAGGTTATGGCAGGCTTGCAATGGGACATCCTCCTTATCTATTTGGATGACAATTGTTTTTGGACAGACAGTTACGGAGACAATCAAGAATCTCAGGGTGGTGTTGGCTAGGTTGAGACACGCAGGGCTGAAGTTACATAAAGGATTAGGAGTATCTGTGCAATTGAAAAAGTTCCAAAATTTATTTCGTGGTTTTGGTATATTTTCAGAAATAGAGTGACACTTTTTTGGGACATACTGTATAACATTGGGTGTGCAGAAGATACACTGATTGTGTAGGTGAGGCCAGTACTGTGGCTTTTCACCTTTTGAGCAGGTTTGAGATACAAACAGGTTTTGCTTCTCGAGCGGGTACAAATAAAGGACCCCTGTGGTGATTCATGATCAGTGACGTTAAGGTCACTGTTGGTGCTAGGGAGTAAGACTAATTGCGGTGACACCATGTGAAATGCTCTCAATTGAGTAGTAACAGTATACACTTGTCGTGGTGTTCTAATGGAGTGGTACCTTCGTCAACTCAGTTCACGAAGGTACCACTCCATTTCATCTGCCACTTGCATACCACCATTATTCTTGTAGATGAGTGATATGTTTGATCTGAAAATGTATTACAGTATTGTGGCGTTTTATTATTCGACGCCGGGGGAAACCCAAGGGACTGATCTTATTGAACCAGGGCCACCGACCAGCGCCTATTATCCAACAAAAATATTTATTAACCTTGCGCACGGGTGAGCGGCTACCCGAACCCAAGGGGGATAATTAACGAACGGCGGACTAAGCCAAGGGGCAGTTCGTTTTGGTGGAAATGTACCACCGCCTAGGGAATGATCATACCTCAATGGAATTAGAGCAATTACCAGTAATCTCAATAAACCTCACACGGAAACAGTGTTACCAAAGACAGTAATTAAATGGTTTATTCTGATCAATGATTCTTTTATAAAGTCTTGTATCAATTACAATGGCAAAGATAAGGTAAACCTCACCTCGTTGCCTTCTTTAAATACAATTCAATAACTTTATATACACAATCCTCACAATATACCTCAATGAGAATAACCTCGTGGTAAACCTCACCACGTATCTTAAAACCAGTATACCTCAATTAGGCTAGCTCACTGCCAGCTTAGCCCTGCAACAGGTATACCTCACAACAGGTTATAATATTAACCACATAACATATCAAGTGAAATATCGGTAACAGATTATCTAACGGGGTTGATTACACCTGAGGATTACCACAACCCTCACAGGAACCCAGAGCGCTACAACCAATGAACCTCACCGGGTTAGCAAGCACAAAGATAATAGGAATACAATCCAGCCGCCAATCCCACCAGAGGTGTACTACAAACGGCATGTAATCCTCAACCCTACTATGCTCCTCAGCCTTCCCAATAATAGGTCCAACACTCCAAAACAATCCTACCCCAAACAGTCCTAAAATCTGCCTAATTGTAATAATCTACAACGAACCTCACTGATCACGTCTGCTGTAGCTCTGGAATAAACTCACAACTCGCAGCTCGCTCCGCAACAACTCAACGAAACAGCACAGCAACAAGATAACTAGAACGCGTTCACCACCATCAGCACTCAGCACCAGAACCCGAACCAGAATGCCCGCGAAACGTGATCACGCCACTTTCTAGCTCTCACAGGACCCCACGCAATGCTTGCTGCGCGCTGCCAGCGCATGCGTGATCAGAGCCCTAAACTTACATATAAGTCTACCACTGTTCCGTCACACAGGCCCCAGCTAAGCTTGGACCGTCCCGGTCCAAACAGCTTAAAAAATCCTAACAAACAGTGGTGTTTACTTAACTTTATACAATATTAAATAATAGTCTTTCCTATCTAAATGGGGTTCTCTTACAATTTATACAACCTCCAATAATCCTCACTGCATGTGAGGTTCACACACTATTTATACAAGTTAAATCATTGAGGTTTACCTTAACCTCACATACTTTTAGCAACATCAAATAAACATTATGTCTCATGAGGTTCACCTAAACCTCACAACATCACTCTTATCTACATCTGTACATTATTTTCTTATATACAATCTATAAATAAACCTCATGCACTCTTCATGAGGTAGCTTAAGCATTTCTTTAAACAGTGATAATCACAAAGTCTTTGGTTTTAACTTACAAAAACAAAGATATAAAAGGTTATAAAACTCTTTAGAAACTTGTAGAAATATACGAACAAAATATAGTTTTATATATAACGGTGATAACACTACCCTTGGCAACCTCCAGATATGCCTTAAAATTTAGAAGAATTAATGTCCAATCAAATATTATGCACACAATTACAAGAGTCATCAGGGGCAAGATTCAAAGTCAGTCATCTGGTTACTTCAGGCTAAAAGATGACATGCATTTTGGTTCTCATCAACAGGTTTCAGGTAGGACTAATGAATGTTCTCATGATGGACCAATTTTCCATCTTATTTACATACAAAAATACAGTAAGCCTCATACCCAATGAGGTACACTAGTTATATATTTATACATTGGAAATACCAAACTTAATCCTGCTGGGAGGATTACCATTTAATTATCTACACAATAATCAAATCAACCTGATTCCTAACGAGGTACATTAGTTATATATTTATACAACAAAATTAAGTGTCTTTGGTTTTTCTCTTAAGGAACACAATAACAAAATATAAACTGTAACAAATCTTTTAGAAAACTTTATGAAATACAAAAATATAGGACTACAAACTCTAGAGTCTTTAAAAACTTTAACAGCCTCAACACAAATATACCTCTGAAATTTAACAACAATCAAAATATGAATTTAACGAAGTACTGCACTGATTCAAAGTTATTAATGGCAAGATTAAAAATGGTTGAACTGTATTTTGGAAATGGCTGGTTTCCTCAGGCGTCCAAGGTGTACAGACTTGCGTCCACCGGCTTCAGGAAGGCTCGCTGAGTGTTCTCTTGATGGACTAACTTCCCGTCAAGGTAGGTATTCCTGAAGATTTTCTCTTCCACGGTCGCCATCTTCATTCGCTTAGCAGGTGGCTCTTCGGTGGCCTCATCATCGGTGCCTGCTTTTTCATCACTAGCCACTGTAACTGGACTCAACGGTGGCATAGAGTCTGGAGTGGACGAGTCGCGACTGGGGCTCACCGGCTTCTTCATGAGGTCCAGCATCGACCGCGCCTTCCCAGTCAGCTTGACGATCGGGGACAACCGAGCAACCAGGGGCGAGATGGGGGTCGGTGACAAGCTGATAACAGCCTCTCTGGTAGGACTTTCAGGGCCGGGACTTCCTGGAGCTTCACTTGCCGCCGCCGGGACTGGCGACCTCACTGCTGACTCGCGAGCCAACCTCCCTACCAGCATGCTCCTATTGATGGAGACGGGCATCCTGATGCCCCCTTCACGGTTCTCATCAACTTTCGGTCGGATGGTGCTGTACTCTGTGAGGTGGTCGGGATGACAGGACTTGTAGTGGCGCTTGAGATTATCCCGTCGCTTGTCCCGGTATCTGCAGTGCCCACAATGCAGGAATAAGGGTGGCCCGTGGGCGATCTTCAGATGGCGCCACAGACCCTGCTTCGACGTGAAGGTGCCTTTACACTCATAGCACGTAAGCGTCATTTTCCTGCATCAAGAAAATAAAACAAACCACCTTAAGTTTATCAACATGATCAACCTTACAAACGGTACCTCGCAGGGAGCCTACGTTCCCTTTTCGGATACCTCATGGGGGTCTTCTCATCATGGACGACTACCACCGTGTGGTCTACCACAACTTGATCACTATCTACATCACTTGGACCAGTTTCGGAACCTACAGTAGGTTCAACCCCCTCATCTGGCCTTTCACTCACTTCCTCACTATTACCATGCCCCTTCTTCCAAACATCCTCATGTTTGTCACCTCTGGGACTTTCCACTACTCGCTTAGGCTGATATGTCCATGGCTCTAGGGCTTCACCCTCATACGGCTTGAGCCTATCCGCATGGACCACAAAAGCCTTGCCTCCACGTCTTAACTGTATTCTATATGTCACATCGGACAGTCGCTTGACCACCAAGTAAGGTCCTTCCCAACGAAGCTGCAACTTCGGGGACCTACCCTTTTTCCTCAATTTGTTGAAGAGCCAGGCAAACTGGCCTTCCTTCAACCCTTCACCATGCACCTTACGGTCATAATTGCGCTTCTGCCGTCTGGCACTCCGCCTGAGGCACTCCCTCGCTCGGGTATGGGCCTCTCGCAGATTGTGCCTTAAAGCTTCTGCAAAATCCGTCCGCACTCTGTCCTCCACAGCAGGACATTCCACTATCAAATCTACTGGCAACCTCACTTCTCTCCCCAACACCATCATGTTGGGGGACTCACCGGTAGATTCCTGGGGAGTGCATCTATATGCGAATGATGCATAAGGTAAGCACTCATCCCAGTCACTCTGCTGTCTCTTTGGCTCAATCATCATGGCCACTATGTTTATCAATGTTTTATTGAAACGCTCCACCATCCCATCGGACTTCGGGTTATACGCCGTTGTCCGAGTCTTCGAGATGCCAAGGACTCGACACATCTCAGCAAAAACTGCTGACTCAAAGTTGGTTCCCTGATCGGAATGTAATTCCAAGGGAACCCCAAACCGACAAACAAACTCTTTGACAAATTTGTCAGCCACAGTCTCCGCCCTAGCATCGGGAAGAGGGTACGCCTCCATCCATTTTGAGCAGTAGTCACCGACTACCATAACCCAGGCATTGCCACTGTCACTTCGTGGCAGTGGCCCCAGCAAGTCCAGAGCCACCCTTTCCATTGGCTCACCGACCCTGTACTGCTGCAAAGGAGCAATACGCCTCTTCGCAGGCGACTTCCTCCTCCCGCACAGCTCACAATGTCTGAGGAATGACCTCACATCAGCGACCATGCCTGGCCAGTAATACCTTTGTTTTACTTTGGCCAGCGTCTTTGTAATGCCCAAGTGACCGCTAGCCCGGCCACCATGCAACTCTTGGAGAACCATCTCCCTTAGCCGTTCTGGCAGTACAAGACGCCACCTGATCGACCTTCCATCGTCAGACTCCCAACTTTTACAAAGGACATTGTTTCGCACTTCGAGTGTTTTGTGCACCGAAGAGGTATCTGACACAGTCTCCCAAAGAGGTCGACTGTCCAACTCCTCCTTTGCCCTTACCATCCAACTGATACCTGGGTCACTTAGTTGCGCTTCCCTGATCGTTTCCATAGGCATATGTGGCTCAGCAAGAATGCCCCTTACTAATACCTCGGGAAATTCAGAGTCAGCTACAACCTTCTCGGGGACCTCAATAACCCCAGGTTGCACATAAACCTCAGTACCATCTGATACCTCAAAGGTTTCTGGTACCTTACCGATGTCCATATCACTGCCACATTGTTTACAGGCCTTCCGGGACAACCCGTCAGCATTTCCATGCTTACGCCCAGGCCTATGTTGAATGGTCATGTTATATTCTGAGATAACTTCGAGCCACCTTGCTAGCTGGCCCTCAGGGTTCTTGAAGTTAAGTAACCACCTAAGAGCAGCATGATCAGTTCGAACAGTTACCTTGCGACCATACAAGTACTGTTTAAACTGTCTGAGGTATACAACTACCGCCAACAGTTCCCGCCGAGTAACACAATAGTTCCTCTCGGCCTTGCTGAGTTTGCGGCTAGCATAGGCCAGAACCTTCTCCTCCCCATCATGGATCTGGGACAGCACAGCACCTATTCCATCCCCGCTAGCATCAGTGTCTAAAATGTAGTCACTGTCTAGAATGGGGTACGCCAGTACAGGGGCCGTTTGCAGTCTGTGCTTAAGTTCCTCGAACGCCTCTTGACAGGCATCTGTCCAGAGAAACTCCCGTGACTTTTCAGTCAAAGCATGTAGCGGTGAGGCTACCTCAGCAAACCCCTTGACAAACTTTCGATAATAGGAAGCGAGCCCCAGAAAACTTCTAACTTCCTTGACACATTTAGGTATTGGCCAATCTGCCACAGCCCGAACCTTTTCAGGGTCAGTAGCCACACCTTCGGGCGACACAATATGTCCCAGATAGCCAACCGACTTCTGAAATAAGAAGCATTTACTCGGCTTCAACTTCAGACCAGCCTGTCTCAACCGGGTGAAAACGACCCGCAGTCGCTCTATCTCCTCAGTCACCGTTCTGCCAAACACAATGACATCATCTAGATAAATCAGCAGGATGTCCCACTGTAAACCTCTCATTACCTTTTCCATCAACCTCTCAAATGTAGCCGGGGCATTGCAGAGGCCAAAAGGCATGCATTTCCACCGGTACAAGCCGTTGCGGACAACAAAGGTTGATTTCTGACTGGCCTCCTCGTCTAGGGCTGCCAGTAACCGGACGCTAGATCAAGCGTCGAAAACCATTGAGCGCCTGACAGAGCATCAAGCGTTTCGTCGATCCGAGGACCGGTATGCATCTTTGATGGTAACCGCATTCAAACCTCGATAATCGACGCAAAATCGCTTTGTCCCATCTTTCTTTCTCACCAGAACTACGTTAGCAGCCCAGGGGCTATCAGAAGGTTCGATCACCCCTCGCTGCTTAAGTTCCTCAACTTGTCTCATTATTTCCTCTTGGTTACACAAGGGGTGGCGCCTTGGCCTCTCTTTAACAGGCCTTGCCTCACCAGTAACGATGCGGTGTTCAACCACATTGGTTCTCCCTATGTCATGTTCACCACTAGAAAAACATCTTGAAAATCTGTTAAACAAGACTCCACCTCAGGATGGTATTCCTCACTGAGGTAAACCGTGCTCCTCTCATATAAATCACGCAAGTGCTCTGGGAGGTTTACTTCAACCTCACCAGCATCACCATGACCAGGCAGAATTACTGAGTCTACCTCAACTGCTGCAATCGTACCAACAGTAGTTCCCTTTCGTATCACTCGCATCTCACCACTGGGATTGAGGATGCGTAATGGGAGAACCTCAACCGAGGTCCTACTAGCGATCTGGCCAGAACTAAACCTCGCTGAGCCAACTCGCCTCCACCTTCCACCGGCTCAATGATCGCAGGCTGCTCTAATGCCTTACACGTACTCGCTATAGTACCAGGCACGACAGCCTCATAACCAGATGGAATTTCGGTGGTCTCGGCCACCAACACTCTCCCAATGAATGGTTCTCCTGCAGAATTGGTGCACTTTATTCGTTCCCCATTCAACCTCAACTCTAGGCTTCGGAAATCTAAGTTCCCACAAGTCGGCAACAAGAAATTCATGCCTAGTATGCCAGCACACTTCATATCTGCGAAAATTGCTTTGACCGGGTAGGTTGTTTTACCGACCTGTACATCAACCCAGGCAACGCCCATCACAGACAATGGACTGCCATCAACCTGTTGAATGTTGGTCACATCCGTTTCCAACACGGGTCTCCGTTCTTTGGCCATTTCCTGATAAACTGAGCGGCTAATAAGTGTTTCAGTCGACCCAGAATCAACCAAGAACTGACATTTTGTACCTCGCAACCCCATCAACAAACAGGCCAAATCTAGGCTGGCGAACAGAAATAGGCTGAGCAACTAGTGGCTCCCCATTCGCTGTTCCTCGCCTCTTGTTGGCTCCGTCTGCTTCTGGAGTTCGTCTACGTTTGGACCCTTGGGACCATCCAGCCTGCCCGTGGGTCCCCCGGTCGGCTGGTTGGCGTTTCCCTGACGCCAATTTTTCCGAGGTTGAGTACATTCCCGAAGGAAATGGCCAACCTCTCCACAATTGAAACACCTCACGCCACGAGGTTTCCCCCCTTCGGGCTTTGTACCTAAGTTACTTTTCCACTCAGGGCTCTTTTTGGAAAGTACCGATAGTAACTCTACTACCATGTCCAATTTTCGAATTTGCTCTCCAGCACCACTCTCCAGCTTCTGGAGACGTTGCTCTGTGCAAGTATCCACGGCCCTCGCGAACTTTGCAGGCCTCCTCTCGGCCCTCCTTTCGCTTTCAATTTTCTCTACACTTTCAGTCTCTAGGGCGGCCTGTATCGCTTCGTCCAAAGTCTTCGGGCGAGCGCGATATATACCTCTCTGACAAGCCTGGCTGTCAACCGCATCAATGAAATGGTTCTTCCCAAGGCGCTCTCGTGCCTCTTCGGAAAGTTCTGGATAGGCCTTTACGGTCAAGTCTCTGACTGCCTGACCTAACTCTTGAAGAGTTTCTTTCGCACCTTGTCTACGGTGTCGTAGCTCAACCAAATAATTTTCGGCCTGGTAGCTAGGGCCGAATCTCCGTTCCAACAACTTCACTAGTTCACTATAAGTGGACTTCTTCTTTGATCCATCACCAAGGATCCGGAGCGCATCGCCCTGGAGGCTTGCGGCCAAAGATTCGGCTGCTTGCTCCTCGCTCCATTGATTAACCTTTTTACAGGCCTAAAAATGTCTGTGATAATCGGTCCACAGAACCTTACCCTTGTAACGGTCTGGGGTGATCGTAGGGCGGTGAGGCCTTTCTTCATGAGGTTTATTGGAAACCTCGTCACCGACCAACCTTGTCTCTCTCTTAAGTGGCCAAGGACCAGCATGAGGTTTACCCACCTCGCTGTCCTCTCGGCACCCTTTCTCCACAGTAGGATGAGTCAAGAAGCTCAAAATCTCACTGTGTAAACCTCGTTCAATTGCTGGGTCAACCTCAGTGTTCAGAAAAGGGTTTGTATGGGAACTATGCACAGGGATGGACCTCCCATGAGGTGTACTCCCCATGCGCCTCTCCCCCCTTTGAACCAATTCAGGTGACATACCAACACTCGAAACCTGTTGTGCCTTCAATGAGGCATACCCAGAGGTATCCTCTGGCAACTTAAAAAAAACTTCTGAGTTGGTGTCACACTGAGGATTATCCCTACTTTTAAGGTAAACCTCATCTGTGCCCTTTGGCTGAATCTTTCGCCTTGTGGCATCTAGTTCGGCGGCAAGACGCTCTTTCTCCCACTTTAACCACTGCACCTCCATTCTGGAGCGACACAGTTCCTCATGGAAAGAACCCTGTTCATCCTCACTCTTAGAGGCGACACTATTTGGTTCCCTCTTCCCACTCATACCGAGGTCTGTTCTTCACTAAAAACCTCAGAGCATACAAGACTCTGTAAACTTGGCCACTGGCCACTTGGTGATAGTGGTGTTTCGCAAGTAAGATCAGGCTGTGGAACCCTCGGTCCCAAGCCTTCCGAAATTACTACAAAGTGCGTTCTATCTACCACTCTGCGAATTCCCAAAAGAATCGAAATTTGCTCCCTTGCGGCAAAACGCAAGGAGTGCAACTCTGATCGATTCCTCAACAGAATCCACACACCAATTACAGCTACAGCTAACAATAAAACAAGGAATGCAATAATTACCCAGGTCAGCATACCACAGCGTGACCTTATTAAATTACACGTCCCAGTGAACCTCAATGAGGTGCACCAGCAACCCTCAAGATGAACAAGAATTAAAACAAATTCTTTATCACAGGATCCAACCTCAAACCAATGCACTAAGCACAAAACCAATAAACCTCCGTGAGGTTTAACACAGAATCTTTACCTTAAAATACTGCTTTAATTACAAGGTAAAATTTGATCTAACCGATCAAAGGAAAATCAAACCTAAGGATCCCACTTCTGACACCATTTGTGGCGTTTTATTATTCGACGCCGGGGGAAACCCAAGGGACTGATCTTATTGAACCAGGGCCACCGACCAGCGCCTATTATCCAACAAAAATATTTATTAACCTTGCGCACGGGTGAGCGGCTACCCGAACCCAAGGGGGATAATTAACGAACGGCGGACTAAGCCAAGGGGCAGTTCGTTTTGGTGGAAATGTACCACCGCCTAGGGAATGATCATACCTCAATGGAATTAGAGCAATTACCAGTAATCTCAATAAACCTCACACGGAAACAGTGTTACCAAAGACAGTAATTAAATGGTTTATTCTGATCAATGATTCTTTTATAAAGTCTTGTATCAATTACAATGGCAAAGATAAGGTAAACCTCACCTCGTTGCCTTCTTTAAATACAATTCAATAACTTTATATACACAATCCTCACAATATACCTCAATGAGAATAACCTCGTGGTAAACCTCACCACGTATCTTAAAACCAGTATACCTCAATTAGGCTAGCTCACTGCCAGCTTAGCCCTGCAACAGGTATACCTCACAACAGGTTATAATATTAACCACATAACATATCAAGTGAAATATCGGTAACAGATTATCTAACGGGGTTGATTACACCTGAGGATTACCACAACCCTCACAGGAACCCAGAGCGCTACAACCAATGAACCTCACCGGGTTAGCAAGCACAAAGATAATAGGAATACAATCCAGCCGTCAATCCCACCAGAGGTGTACTACAAACGGCATGTAATCCTCAACCCTACTATGCTCCTCAGCCTTCCCAATAATAGGTCCAACACTCCAAAACAATCCTACCCCAAACAGTCCTAAAATCTGCCTAATTGTAATAATCTACAACGAACCTCACTGATCACGTCTGCTGTAGCTCTGGAATAAACTCACAACTCGCAGCTCGCTCCGCAACAACTCAACGAAACAGCACAGCAACAAGATAACTAGAACGCGTTCACCACCATCAGCACTCAGCACCAGAACCCGAACCAGAATGCCCGCGAAACGTGATCACGCCACTTTCTAGCTCTCACAGGACCCCACGCAATGCTTGCTGCGCGCTGCCAGCGCATGCGTGATCAGAGCCCTAAACTTACATATAAGTCTACCACTGTTCCGTCACAGTATGTGCGAAACATACATGTGTAATTATTACCCTGTTTAATGCTCATAACTTTATTACTTTCGAAAACAAATTAGTTGTATTAAAGACAACATATGTGCATAACAACTGGGAAAAACTGTGACTCATAATAGTCAACGATTACAATAAGCTATATCAAAATTAAAAATAAAAAAAATAAAAAAATGGCTGACATTGTTCATTACAACATATCATTAGGATCCAAACAAGTCTCCGGTCTGTGGTCATAGGTTGGCATAAAAATCGGTGCGGCTCGCGCTTTTTTAATTTTATATATTTATTTTTCGACCAAGCAGTTAGACGTGATACATATCGGCCTACCTATACGTGCTTATTGGACCCAGACCAACTATATACCAAGTATGGTGGCTCAGAGAGGCCATAATTTGGACAAACGTTCAGACCCCTATTTGAAAAAGTCGTTTAAAACATTGCACGGCAGCATTCCAATCGGTCCAGTAATTTCGGCTGCAATTGGACATAGTTTCATAGCACAAAAAAAAACGTATGAAGTATGAATTTGATAAACTTCATCTGGCACTATGTGCAGCAGCTGAAACACCTCGTCCCGGCTGGAAGAACTAAGTGTACATGTGAGTAGCAGCATTGGAGCTTGTTCCCCTGTACAATGAACATGCAACAGAAATTCATCAAGTAAATAAATGTCGTAACATGGAGTAACATCACAATTTATAGATGCAGTATATAACCTTTAACATAAGTAATTAGATAGCAGTGATAATTAGGTTTTTGGGGCAAACTTGTGCAACCCAAAGGATGGTAATGTATTTGTTGTGATGTCATTTTTACTTTTTAATAATGTACATTGGAAAATGCGGTGGCACTGCATGCTGTTGGAACCATGTGTGTAGGATGGGGGACACAATGTCCCCTCCTCTATTTATAGTGCATGCAGTATATATCGAGATATGATTGTCCCCCTCGCAGTCGCAGTTGTGTATGTCACATACATCAGAACATCAATAACTACAGTATGCTACACTTTGCAGCCCCAGAAAACTGAAACAGGTTGAATGGGACGTGGATGAAGGAGCACAGCACATCTCCCCGATCGGTTGAAAGCTGGTTTTTAGATATCTTGGATTTCTATTTTCATCGTGTTTACTGCACTCACAAAACTCACGGTCAGGCTGGCGACCATGTGTGCCCCTGGATCTGACACTGCCTTGCAGCCCCGCCCCTCCCCCAGACATGTTATAAGCAACAATGATCAAATATGGGTATGCAGATTACACGGCGAAATCTGTTGCAATTAATCCTTGTTCAGAATGCACATGATCCTAACCACTGTGGAAGAAGATGTACCTCGTCAATGGCAATGAGTGAGATTTTACTGAACTTGAGAATTTCCGAGAAAACCTCTTTAGCCATACATCTAAGCCTTCTGGAGTAATGTATTCCTGTATATAACATTAATAGATTGTCTATGTGTTATGCTTCTAGTAGTTGGAAAGCGTGGGAAGAACTATATGCTTAATATTCATATAATATTGAAACGTGTCTTGTAACAATGGAAGGGTGATATCTCATCTGCACTGCGTAAGACGTGTTTTTATGTCATTTGTTTTGTATTAAACATTCCTGTGTATATAATACAAACTCACGTTCAGTATCTCCTTGTGTCATTTCTTCCGTCTTTGTGAGGGCAGTTGCCCGTAGGTCATGATCTCCAGCCCATTTTACCTGGTTTGCCATCAAGGCTCTTAGGACAAATCACAAGCGTGATCCCCTTACTTAACAAAGCGGGAATTGTTAGCGATTTGCTGTAACCGGTCGGCAACACACCAAGAACATGTTCATTTTTACACAATTTATCTATTATAGGCTTGTGCATAAAATTTCAAAAATAATAATTTCAGACAATATTTGATTTCATTTGAAAGAGCAGATCTCTAGCAGCATTTTAAGCTGTAGATGGGCTACATACACCTCTGCTATGCATAGATATGAAAATTCTCATTTCAACAAGATGCCACCGTAACAAGATGTGAAGCCCATTACGTGTGGTAATCAATTATTGTGATTCTTGTGTACAAGTGTTAATTGGAATGTGCAGTGCTGCACAATTAAAGCATCAAAGGTGAATTAGCATGCAAAGGAATGAGTACATATCCATGCGCTGGTCAGTTACAGACATTGACTATCTGATCTGATGACCATTTCCGTAGGTCAACATTTAATTTGAGGTCAAAGGTCATCACATGTATTTGAGTAGATATAAAACCTGTAGACGAAGCATACATTGTAAAATGACTTGTATTTAGATATTTACCTCATCTAATAGGTAAGTATGGTCAAAGGTCAGATTATTTGAGAAGAGATACAACCTGTACATGGATAAGTACGCAGTGTTCAATACCAATGTACATCATAAATGTTAAGTATTTACATGTTGACCTCAAATGACCAGTTCATATGGTCAGTATTTAGGTCAAAGGTCAAGGCAACATAACATTAATAGAAAAAAGAAAATACATCAAATTTAAACTAATACACTATTTTATGTGGTAATTTGTCCAGCGCACCAAGGATTTAACAACAAATGATTTTTACGTACAGATGATTAAAATTCTGATGCACTGCCAGGACTGATTATTTATTTATTTCATTAAAAATAAAAACATTCTACCTTGTCTCCTTTTGGAGATTAGAACAACTTCTGATCACCACATCGCATATCCGCAATAATCTCTGAGAGTTCTAGGTACACACATTTATAATGAATCGGTGTCATTCTGTTTATATTGTATTTGAAACTCATTTGTATTATCTACACGTTTGACAATCTTCCCCTCCCACCATGACTCTTCTCCTTCCTCTGTCCACAAGTGCGTGAACTTGCGGCCAACCAAATCCGATGGATTGGTTAGCAGTTCTATCATGGACGCTTCGCTAGAGTGTGATGGCTGCATCAGAATTACCAAATTTGCTTTCAATTTCTCTAAAGGGAGAGGGCGTCTGTTTGAGGAGAAAGCAAAAAGTTCATGTGTACCTTTCTGTTGAAGATTTTTTTCCGTGTATTAATTTGTGTCTTAAGTGCTGCAATTTGCTGAGTGATACTTTTTTCTCCAAGTTCATTGTCCACTTGCAGTTTTGTTTTCCAGAGACTCCCATAGTTAGCCAGGTTATCTAACAATGCTTCACGTGAATCTCGCACATCTTGATTTCATTTTTTCTATTTCTTTCCTTTTGTTTCAAGATGACATTGTCTTTGTTTTTCAACATCCTGTTGTCTTTCCATGTCAGCCTTTCTTGATCGCGCAGTTTCTTTTCTTGCCCTGTCAAGCATTATTTCTTTTGTGTTTGTATCCATTGTAGACAACCAGTTTTTAGTCGAATTGTTTGAATACATGATTTTTGATTCACAGTATGTCACTTTTGAATTTGGAGCCCTTTTCAACTGGTAATCAAGCTGTCCAAACACCCTCTCACCGCTTATGTTGTTGCCAACACAGGAGCGAGCTTGTGAAATGAGCTGGGACGTTGGTGTGCTGTAGATGTCTCCGGGGAGTTGATCTTGTAACTGTCGAAGACAACCATCCAAGATGTTCTTGAAGATGAGCTGCAGCAGTTCTGCCGTCTCAGAGTCATTATCAGCTGGTTTGACTAATTCGTGATATATATTATCGTTGTTTATGGGAAGATCAGCGAAGATTTGAGGGGCCCTTCCTGTTACAACGTCGCTCGAGTCCTCAACTCCATTTTCCAAGTGTTCCGACAGCCTGCTCATAGTATTTATTCAAATCCAAAATTCCAAGATCTTGCTCAATTAGTCTCATCCATGGTCCCGTTAAGTATTTACCAACCAAACCAAGTGCTCGACACCCAGTAATACATTGACTATTTTGTATGTCATGCTTGACGCAATCATTTGTAGGATTCCACACCTTTGTAACAAAGTCAATCACATAATGGCCGAAAGAAAAAAACAAGCTCCTGAATTTAAAAAGTAAACATGGAACCGGTTTCCAATCACTGACTAGAGGATTTTTTATCCCTTGAATTTGAAGATAAGTCTTCATTTCTGCAGGTAGACCTGCTCCGTCCTTGAAACACAGCCGACAAAGAGATTGTACGAGTGCAAATGCAGCACTACAGCCACGAGACTTAAAACTCATTGTGTTTGTCTCCAAGTTAAGCTTGTTTTCTCAAGATTTTACTGTTTTGTCAGCAGTTTTTGCAAAGGTGTCAAGCGGATGCATGCCACAGTAGAAATTATTCGGATCCAGATGGTATCTCTGCTGTGACAGCTTTCTGTTTGCTGATTTGTTTACATGTCGATCTGTCATTGTATTTGAGATATTTCCCAAAATTTTCTCTTTCATTTTGGGCTGCTTACATGATGATTCTACATTGCCTATTGAGTTATTTATGACTTCTACATAAGAATCTGCATCTCCACACGACATTTTCTTAATACCCACTGTAAAATACTCCGTCCTTATTGCAATTTGAACCTCTCCAAAGTGGTGGCGTTTCTTAGATGTTCCGTCATACTTCACAGTTGTTTCCTTGGCATCCTCAAGTTCTTCCCCCAAATGGAACCTTGAAAGTTCTCTCATTTCGGGAATCATTCTACTGCAAATACTGGTATCAGGAAGAGGCCCAAGAGTTTTATTTATAAATTTCTCCACGCAGTATCTGATCACTGGTGATATATTTGGGGTTGACACTTGACGGCATGCACAAAAGTAAACACATTCACGAACAGCTGAATTGTAGGTTGATCCATTCTTCATGGTTGAAATTGTTTCATCCATTTGATGTGTAAGATTTTCCGCATGTTGCTCAGTTTTAAGTGTCAGCTCTGCATTTTTCCTCTGTTCATCTGCAAGTTTGTCAATGATGTGGTTGTCATCAGGCAATGAATGCCTTGATGGATGATTCGTCATCTTTTTTCTTTGATTGTACAGCAGATTGCTCTTTTGCTTTGTCACCTTTCTCAGATTTGTCTGAAGCCTATATATTTTTGCTTGGAAATTTTTCACCGTCGTCAATGATTTTTGTTTCAACAAACTTTTAACTTTAGCCTTGAGTTGAATTGTTTGTTATTTTTACGTCTGATTGCTTGTCTGTTTTCTGTCGGTATATCTCAAATTTGCCATCTTCACTTTGATTTCATCTGCATTTACTACTGCTTTGTCTTTTGCTTTTCTCTTTGTTTAACTCTGTTGCCAACATTTTAGCTGTACAGTCTAGAGTGATACATTGTCTACATTCTACATGGTTACCCTGACTCTTTGCTTGTCATATGTACGTCGCAATCTACGCTATTTTCCTCCATATTGAATGAAGAAAGACAGAGCGGCGCCGCATGGTCCCCATTCTGCTATTGCATTATCCCCAGATTCTTTTCAATGAATTGGTAAGGAAATCTCTGATAATTTTACATGACAATGCAAAGGACCATATGTGGAATGACAAATGATAATGGTTCCAAAGGAACCTTTAATTCCATTAATTGAATAGAGTATTTCTGCCTGCGCCATAGAACATATTAAATGAAACTGAAACAACCGTAGGTTTGTATTAGAAACATTTTCAACACGAATTAACATGTTAAGTCGGGCGGGGGCGCTGTTTGCCGCTCGATGCAGAGCCGTGGGAGAGTTGCGACAACTATAGTGCAGTGATTAGAAGTGTGCGCATTCCGTATATAAATATGCGTAAAGTGAGTACTGTTTAGATTCCTTGAATTTTTTTGAAATGATAGAATGAATGTTTCCCCAAAAAGATTATATTTGTAGGCCTTGCCGTGCCTACAACTGTTACTTCAGTACAGTAACAAGTCAGAATAGGTATGATGATTGATGGTAGCCAGCCTATCACATTGTGCACAAATTGTATTCTTGCAAGCATTTGCACAAAAACCAACCTCGTCCCAATGGGCCTTGAGTAATGACTACATTTCCCTCTCATTTTCTAGTTCGTCCTCTACATTAGCCAATCATATATTTTCCAGAAAATATGGTGGTATTTCTATTTGTCTTTGTAGAGTAGAGTCAAGAGAGAAAAGTGGTGGCTGTATCATGGGGCCTGCACTCTTTCTTTAAATTATGACCGAGATGTTCATTTTCTCATCCGCTGAACTCACATTGTGCATAAAATACTCTTATAAGAAATATTGTTTTTAGAAAATATCCAGCAATAACATTAATAAAATGGCTGCAAATTTGTGACGGAATTTAGCTCAGTAAAACAAACGCATCTTCATATATCAGTATCTTGTGAATTTTCGCATTGTGAGAAGACATGTATTTAAATACTGCCAAATAGCGCTTTACAAAATTTACAGGCTAAAATGTCAAATATGTGTGACATAACAATTATTTTCCTTTTTATATCTTTTATAAATTGAATCGCCTCTGCATGCTTGTCAGGATGGAGCTTGCTTAATACCATGACATGATGCCAGCTTGACACAATGTCAAACATGATCTCAAGGAACCATGCTGTAGTGAGATTTTTGGTGCTTCTCCCTTCACGTTCTACCATATAACGCACACTGGCACTAACTGAATGGTTTAAGAGGCTAAGGCAATTCATACTTTCATTTTCTCGAAGTGAGGTGTTAGGATGGCATGAATGAGTTATGGGTGAGTTGTTTAATTCATTGTCATCTTGGAAGGTAGCCAGATCTTTTACTGCAGTGATACTTCCATGGCTAGATGGAAGCTTGAATTATTTAACATCAGGGTCCATTGTGAGCACATGACCCCTGACGAGGGCAGCCTTCACATTGTTAATGAGATGTGGAACATCATCTAAGAAGTAAAGCCACTTCTTTGGATCTGAGGGGTGTTTAATCTTATTAATTGTTTACAGATTTCAGTATCTTGTAAATAAAGACGTTTAAAGGAGTGAAATTCATTAAAATTGTCTATTGTTTCACATTGTGATAAAGCATGTATAAGGGCGTGTTACACAAAAGTAGCTCTGGCTACTTTAGACTCATTTTGTAAGATTGGGTCACATTTAAATAGCGCCAAATCCATATAAACATACTCCCGGTGCTTTACGAAATTACAGGCTAAAATGTAAAACAAAATGTAAAATGTGACCCGCTCTGCGAAAATGATTCACAAGTCACAAATTTGAAAAATTTAGATTTCTATGTGGCTCGAAAGTACATCATCAGTTTTAATTTGGTATAATTATGTTAGAGGTGTGTGATGTATTGCATTATGGAGATATGCCATTTTTAATAATCAATAATTTGCAAAATTAACACAATTTAATTCTTAGGAAAACAAGCATTCAAAAGGAAAACAAATGACAGAAATGAAACAACCTACTCAAACAAAATCGTTGATTTTAATATTAGTATTAAAGCCACAAAGACATCTCAATTTTTCAAATTTGCAACTTGTGACTCATTTTCACAGAGTGGGTCACATATATATATCTTCTTCTCCGGAAAGATTGTCTACAAAAAAAAAACATATTTCCAAACTTCACATGAACTTGAAACTTGGCATGTACTTAGAACTTAACAAGTAGATGAAACACGAGTTGTGAGTGACCCCAATTTGACCTTACTTCCTGTCCAAACCGGAAGTCAAAGTTTAATATTTAAAAAAATCTAGTTTAATATTTTAAAAAATCATATCTCAACAACCACAAGAGGTAAATTGGCATTTTTTGTACCATTGTATAGATTGTTAATTGTTGACAAATATTTACACAAAGGTGACCCCAATTTGACCTTACTTCCTGTCCAAACCGGAAGTCAAAGTTTAATATTTAAAAAAAATCATATCAACAACCACAACAGGTAAATTCACAGTTTTTGCACCATTGTACAGATTGTTAATTGTCAAAAAATATTTACACAAAGGTGACCCCAATTTGACCTTACTTCCTGTCCACACCGGAAGTCAAAGTTTAATAATTTAAAAAATCATATCTCAACAACCATAAGAGGTAAATTGACATTTTTTGTACCATTGTATAGATTGTTAATTGTCGAAAAATATTTACACAAAGGTGACCCCAATTTGACCTTACTTCCTGTCCAAACCGGAAGTCAAAGTTTAATATTTAAAACATCTAGTTTAATATTTAAAAAAAATCATATCTCAACAACCACAAGAGGTAAATTGGCATTTTTTGTACCATTGTATAGATTGTTAATTGTTGACAAATATTTACACAAAGGTGACCCCAATTTGACCATACTTCCTGTCCAAACCGGAAGTCAAAGTTTAATATTTAAAAAAAATCATATCAACAACTACAACAAGTAAATTTACAGTTTTTGCACCATTGTACAGATTGTTAATTGTCAAAAAATATTTACACAAAGGTGACCCCAATTTGACCTTACTTCCTGTCCACACCGGAAGTCAAAGTTTAATATTTAAAAAAATCATATCTCAACAACCACAAGAGGTAAATTGACATTTTTTGTACCATTGTATAGATTGTTAATTGTCGAAAAATATTTACACAAAGGTGACCCCAATTTGACCTTACTTCCTGTCCAAACCGGAAGTCAAAGTGTAATATTTAAAAAAATCATATCTCAACCACAACAGGTAAATTAAGTTTTTGCACCATTGTACAGATTGTTAATTGTTGACAAATATTTACACAAAGGTGACCCCAATTTGACCTTACTTCCTGTCCAAACTGGAAGTCAAAGTTTAATATTTAAAAAAATCATATCTCAACAGCCACAA
>CM055829.1:37699347-37769837 GCA_029582265.1 Zoroaster sp. YZ-2022 | reverse complement strand
AATACAACATATAGGGCTACTATAAAATACATTTTCTTAGGAAGCAGCCATATTTGAATATTTCCTATTTATGTAACACTTTTTGCCCCAACCTGATGGAATGACCCATATAATATATTACATTGTGTGCAGATTTCATTGTGCAATTTTCATATTTTGATAATGACATCATGCACCAACAGCGCTCAACGAGAGTTTCGAGACAAAACTTGATATCATATCAATGTGTTGATTTATGATGGGTCATTACAGAAATATTTCAAAGTATCAAGATACTTTCAACATGGATAATTGTTTTGTGCATTTTTACATCAAAAGAGGTATTAAAAATTCTTAATTTATAATTTGAATGTTGCTTTTTCAAGCTCGTTTCGTAAATTATTCCGAAAAAACATTGGTGTAGAAAAATAGAGTGACGGTAATTGGTGACTTCATCAATTGGGATCATTGAAGAAATGTGACGTTACAGGATTCGTCAAATGTGTATTTCGATACAATACATCCATGTTCAAATTACCAATGGCAGGAATATTATTTTTCAATTTGCGGTTAGCATCGGAAATGAAGGTCAAGTCATTTTCATGACTGTTTATATTTCTGAAGTCCTTCACGATGTCTTATATCAGGGTTTTGTTTAATTGAGATATGAATGTTTGAAATATAAAATATTCTACTTCAAGTTTAAACCGGAAGGGAATGTCTAATTAGTGTCATGAATATACGCAATTCTTGGGATTTTCACGATCTACTAAAATCGTACAAAGATTGTGAATTTGATCTCTTGTTGGGAAATAATGTTTGGAAATATAGTGTTTTATTCTCCATGGTTCAAGATTCATGACTCAAGACCCAATAATTCATGTTTGATGTCACCAGGTGGCGCTGTTAAGATCTTTCGTACGAGGTGTGGATAGTAAACAAATCATTGTTTTGTTAAGGAGTTATGATTTGATGAAACAATAAAGTTGTAATTATTGTGATCACCACCAGAGGGAGTTGAAGAGGCCAAGCTAGGGTTAATTGTCTTTTCGTACACAGGAAGTATGTTCGACTTCTCTTTGATGTAGGCTTAGATGTCAAAATGAGGCTGGGGAGTATTTTTGTTCTTTCAAATTTGGGTGATGTTGCAAAATATCTTTGATTATTTTAAAGCTTTCTGATGTCTTATAGATTGTGAAAATCCGTTGCTAATTTCATGAGTTATGCATTTTTGAAATAATAACTTTGAGTTATTGTACATGTAATCATGATGTTGTGATCAGATCATGGCGTCATTGTTTGTTTTGTGTAGATGTTGTGTTTTACTTTCAAAGGTCAATTCACTTTCAATTCGATTTGAATGATTTGACGGAGAAGGGTTGAATAACATTAGAAAAGTATGATGGGCTATTATTGCGGTATTTAGTATGTTTCGCGATCAGAATAAAACAATTTCACCGACGTTTGTGAAGTGTCCAATTATTATTTTTGTTAAAGTATTGCTTTTCAATTTGACATAAACAAATAATTCAACGTGCGGTTTGATTAAAGTCATCTACGATGTCTCCAAAAATGGGCATGCGTGCGGTATAAAATCGGAGGTGGGTTCCATATTTTCGCGGTAATCCGAAAGGGTTTTGTCCAATGGCCTGAAAAGTATATGATATGACTCAGCTGACAACTGATGAGGATGAGTTTCCAAATTTGTAGTACATAATTCTACCCTTAAACGATGATTGGAAGTTACTGCAGATGTTGAATTGGATGACATTCTGGATGAAAAGGTACCATTTACATGTACCATCATTAAGTATAAGGATGAGATCAAGTCGTTCTCATTGGTATTCAGTTAGAAAGTTACACAATACAGTAGGAGAGCACCTGAAGGGTGAAATATGTCATTCGAGGGGATGTTTCATGTTGTGAGTTATTTAATATAATATGTAATATGTTAAGTTATTTACTTCCAGAAAGTTTATTGTTATGTAATGACAGAGGTGTCAGTTTTGTAGTTAAGTTGATGTCTTTAAATCTGTAGAACATGATCTTTAGACTTTACAAGCATGTTAATAATTGGTTCAATACATTACATTTTAAACTGAAAAGTATATTTTGAATTTGAGGGCAATTCAGTTGTGGCTCTTTAGAAGTGAAAACTTTAAAAGAATAGAATGTTTGAAAAGATCTTCTCCAATAAATTCACAGATTTTTCAAAACGAAAATTGTTAGATAGTTCTGTTACAGCTTAGAACAGCAGGTCGAAATGATCTGCCATTCGGGGAAACTATAAAGTTGTTTGATTATCTTACCATATCTTGGGTTATGTAGTTGTAGTTTACTTCGCTATTTAATGAAAGAGGTTGTTGTACTTTTGTATTTATGTCGAGGTTTATAAATATGATGATCCTTGCCAAGTATGTTAATCATTGCTCCAATAATTTTAAATCTGAAAATGAAAACTTTATATCGAATTGGAGGTCATTGACTTATGGCTGTCTTGAAAGCGCAAAGGTGGCAGAATTTGTAGTAAGGAATATAGTCTATTTGGAAAGAGTCCAAAACAAAATATTGATAAAAAGTTGTGTTACAGCTTATGACAACAGCGATTTGTGTTAGGCTGGAATGTTGTTCCATTTGAGGGGAAAAGATTGAACAAAATATTTTTTCAAAACAAACGTGTCGGCAGTTAATATCTTATTTTGTCTTAGCTTAAAGCTTGTTTTCATTAATTTATTGTTTGATGACAAGAGGTCGGGTCACTTTTGTAGTTGATTTGAAGTTTATCACTATGACTGATAACAGATGAAACAACATGGAATGCCTCTTGTATATAATCAGAGACAGTGTGGGTAAAATCAGTGATGAGTGGCTTGATGAAACTTGTCTGCTCTGGCAACTTTACGAAAATATGTTCTAAATGCATAGTTTGTGTCTGTTTCAAAATATTATATTGTGTAAAATTTCAAATGAAATAGGCATGTCTCCTATAATTAACTATAAATTTACAAACGAATTAAGGTTGTCGTAAAAAATCTTGATATTTAAAAAGTTGTAACAGGGTTAAATGTCTTAACGAACCTTAGAATTATTAGTTTTGTAGTAATGCAGCTTTTTCAAACCAGAAATTGGGGGTTACACTAATTGCAAAAAACACTTTCTTCTTTCTTAATTTATAATCCTTCGTTTTGGTTGATTGATGGTTTTATGAGTGGTTAAATCAATTATATGTATATTAAGTAGTTAATCATGTTGGATGTTTATCTTTATATAAAAGTTAAGAGAGTTGAGGTAATGAAAGTAAGAGATATTTAAAACAAAACAGTTGTAATAGATATTTCAAGTTTATAAAGTTCGTATCAGCATTGGTTCATTTTTCTTTTATTAAAGACTGTGTGCGGGACTCATTGGATACTGCAAATGTATTGAAAATGCTTGTTTAATGGGAATGGGACGGAATTGTTGATTGTTTATCGCTAGGCCAACTAATTGGAAAAACCTTTGTAAAATTTAACAATTTGGCGTCTCAAACTTGTATTGGTAAATACCAAAACTGTAGAATAGTGCACTGCCAGCGGTCAAGAAAGAATGTCTATAACAATGATGGGTTCACAGCAGACGGCATTAGCAAGTCTGATCTATGAATGTGAGAAAAAACCGCCACTAAGTACGTATTTGGGAGTGACGGTAATAGATGACCTCATCAATTGGGATCATTGGAGAAAATGTGACGTTATAAGATTCGTCAAAACACTTTGTGGTACATGTTTTTAGAAGTCAAACATAGTAGCGATTTAAAAAAATATTATTCAATGTGTTACTTGAGCCTGAACTGTGTCGTTTAAACCTACACAAATAATGTATGTAATTTTCTAGACTACAAATAACTCAACGGCACCGTGCGAACTGCACGGAGAGCCATAAATAGTTATGGGGAAAAACGTCAAAAGGTCTTGTAAGACCAATATTGTGTGCACACACATGGGAAAAGGTGGTTTGAAAAGGCGCCCGCTATTGGCAATAAATATGTAGTTATTTGCCAAGTGATGTGGTAGTATTGTCCCCTGTCTTTCAGCTCGAACACTTCACGGCACACATCGGGAACCAGTCTTGTGGTCTGGTTACACTATAGAGTTATATATAAAGCGTTTTCGAAACGATTGGCTTCGGCTTCGGCCGCTTAGTCGATTTCGGCCATTTTGAAGCCGCGTACGAAACCTCCGGCTTCGGCTTGAAGCCGCGGCTCCGTTTTAGGTCAAACAATCAAGCCAACTGGATAGGTGGCTTCGCAGGCTTCGTGCGTGACGTCAGAAACTTATGCGATTACGTGACCAGCGCTTCCACTCTTAAGGAAATGTCCTTATTTTAAGGAAATTTGAATGTCCTAAGGAAATTTCTAAGGAAACGAAAAATTTAAGGAAATTCACAAATCTTAAGGAAATTTAAAAAAATTGAGAATAAAAGAAAAAATCAACAAAATCATTTAAAAAATAAAGTAATTAACGGTAGGGGACTTCCATAGGCAGCCGAAGCCGGTGTCCTGAGCCATGTTTCGCAAAGACCCCAGCTCGTGACGCCCAGCTGTTTGATTAGTCTGGGGTCGGCTGACATCGTTAGTAGGCTAGGCCGCGCCTAGGCCTGATATGCGGCGGGGTCGCTGCCACATCACCGCGCGTGTGTGTGTACGTGTTAAGTCATGTTTTACTAGTTCATGTAGTTGTACTTGTAGTTGCCGTGTGATTTGGATTTCGACTTCTGCATGAAATCAGGACAACTTGCCATGAAATCTTCAACTTCGAAGGAAGATGACATCGACAAGATGTATTATAGTGATGACGGATCGGATGAGCCCGAGGAAACCAAGGATGCCGTCCCACGAAAGAAATACAAGCGATACCACCAACGGTTTTCGAGTGGGTGGTTAACTGATTCTCATTTCAAAGATTGGATCGAGAAAAAGAAGCATGACGGAAACGCAGTACCACATTGCCGGGTATGTAAAACCAACATTTCTTGTGGAAAAACTGCCCTTTCAAGGCACAGTACAAGTAAGTCGCACAAAAAAGCCATGAGAATTACCACTGATCTCACAAGGTCGCAACCAAGAATTCGAGAATTTTTCAGTTCTTCCACAGATGCTGCAGCGAAAATGGAAATTAAGCTTTGTAGTTTCATTGCCGAACACAATCTGCCCATCAGTCATTGTTAGAACTTGGTTACTCTCCTAAGGAACTTATTTCCATCTGATGATACTCTGAAAAAAGTCACCCTGGGTAAGCAGAAAGCAACAAACACTATCCGCCAAGTTTTGGGGTTTCATTATTATGATGGAAGGAATTGAAAAACTACAGTCCCATCAGTTTTCACTCATAATAGATGAAACAACTGACAGATCAACCGCAGCTCAGCTAGCAATCCTGGGTACCTACTTCGATGCAGAAAGCTTGAAGATGACAATTGTATTTATTGACATGGTCAAGATACCAGACGGTACAGCAGATACGATTTACACCAATATTATTGAATGTCTTCGGGAAAGAAACATTCCAATGAAAAGAGTGATTGGATTTTGTGCAGACACATGCAACGTTATGTTTGGTAAGCATCATTCAGTTTCCCAAATGCTTGTCAGGGATCATCCATGGATCTTGCCCGTTAAGTGTTCGTGTCACATGATACATCTGTGTGCATCACACTCTTCGATGAAACTACCTAAATCACTTGAAGACCTGTGTAGGAACGTATACTCACATTTCAGCTTATCCAGTCAGAGATGTGATGCATTTAGTGAGTTTCAAGATTTTCTGCAACTTGACAAGCATAGGATGCTTAAGCCTGGCCAAACAAGATGGCTTTCAATGAAGGCATGTGTCAACAGAATTCTTGAGCAGTACACAGCACTAAAACTGTACTTTCAAGGAATGGTTTTAGAAGACCCGACCCATCCCACTGATGCCATTCTTAAAAGTCTCCGCAACAAATTCACCCAAGCCTACCTGGAATTCATGGCCTTCAATCTCGGAAGACTTACATCTTTCAACAAGCTGTTCCAAAGCAACCTGCCACTCCTACATGTGCTCAGAAAGGAAGTCACCACATTGCTGGCATCCCTTTGCTCAGATTTTATTCAAATAGGCTACATTAGGCAAGCAAATCTCCTCAGTATAGATCCAAGAAATTAGTATTATCATGTTCCTCTAACCAGAGTCTACATTGGAGTGAAGGCGACAGAGATCATCCAAATCATCGCCAACGACATGGGAATGAATCACCCCGATGTGGAGCTGTTTTACTCACACTGTAGGGCATTCCTCATCGAATGTGTTACACAGATTCAGTCAAGATTTGACACTTTCAAATTTGACTTCTTGTCATGCTTGTCTCCAGAAGTAGCATTCAACCTATCAGTGCCATCTCTGTCAGGAGTTTATGCTCAACTGTCCTAACCTCACGGAAGTTGCAGACCTGCAGGAGGTTGACAATGAGTGGAGGCAGCATCCATTAAACCCAGATCTGAATGTGCAATTGACATGTGAAGAATATTGGAAAGTAGTCTTCAAGGCCATAAATTTACTGACAGGTGAGCCAAGAAATCCAAACTTATCAAAGGTGGTAGCTGTGTTGTTCTATTTACCATTTTCCAATGCCTCTGTTGAGCGGGTGTTCAGCCAGCTAAAGTTGATAAAGAGCGATCATAGAGCAGCCCTCAAACAAGGAAGTTTGATAGGTCTAATGATGACAAAGCTCACTTTCCAAGACAAAGGCACCGGCCAAGCTGGACCCACCGAAGAAGATGATCAAACTGCATAAAAACATGAAAGCAAGTGCAGACAATGAGGACGCAGCTAAGCTGCGAAAATCCTTCCTTCAAGAACAGATACAATAAACAGGTAAGAAATATCCATTTGTTGTTATTGCCATAATTATTTAAGGAAATTATCAGGAAATTCCCAGAAAAATCTAAGGAAATTTTTGAAAATCTAAGGAAAAAAATATGCCAATCTAAGGAAATTCAATTTTGGGAAGTGGAAGCACTGCACGTGACTGTCGTGTGGTCCTTAATCCATGAAGGATTATTTAGAAAAAGTGGAACAACCTTTGTAAGAAATATAAAGTGAGTTTAGTGAGTGTAAATAATTGTTTTCATTTCCTGGCTTATGTCAATGACTAAATTGTATTTGTGCTTGTTCTGTGGCTGTTTTAATGTTGATGATTTTTGCCAAATAAATAAGATTCATAAATACCTGGGACAGTTTGACTATTCCTATTGGTTGACAGTATTGTAGGTCTCGAAACCAGTCTCGGAATCGAGACTGGTTTTTGCTGGTCTTAGTCTCGTTCTCGATCTCGGTATCCTGTGGTGTCGGTCTCGCACACTTGAGGTCTTGAATTTGCTGGTCTCAAGATCAGGACCACTATATGTGGCATAGAATCGATTATATTGTATTTGTTCGGGATCGTTCGTAGTGATAAACATTTGCCAAGTTGCCAAATTTCTGTCAATAAAATGTTGTTTCACACTTGTCATTATAATTCTTTTCGCTTTACTGTTTTAGTATGTAATTCACACATGGTCTCGAGGTCTGGGTCTCAGTCTCGGACCACCAGGTTTCAATCTCGGACTGGGTCTTGGTCTCGGACTTTCAGGTCTCGACTACTGTTGGTTGAGAGTGTGTCACCTGCCGTGTATTACCTTTGTTTAACACCTTTCAGAGTTATTTAATTCCAGTTGAATAAAAATGTGGCCTGAGTGCAAATAAGGAAAAATCAAAGTAGGCTAATAATAATTTTGGAGATCTGTAAATTTAATTAACATTGCAAAATGTAACATGCTCTATTTTGGTGGGGTAGGTGAAATTCCTATCAGTATTGATAGCTGATAAACTACTACCCTGGGTTCCCATCAGTATTTTGTCAGTATTTTGTCTGCAAACTTACATTAAAGAAGTCATTCTGTTAATATTGTTAAATAGGACATCAAGAACCCGTCAACAGGGACAGGCAAACCACCGTCGTGGAGCCTCTATGAAGTGATGGATGAGGCCATAGGTGGAACACATGCCATTGTGCCACCACTACTTATTTCTAGTTGTGATGGCACAATGGCTAAACCTGCTGAAGTACAGGGAAGTCCCCAGTAAAGGCTAAAAGGGCACAAAGTTCTGCTTGCTCATCCCAGACATCAGCATTGCTGCAGCAAATGGCAGAGTCCGATAAGAGAATGCTTGACCAGCAAGAAATAATGATTACGACAATGCAACAGCTGGTGCAAATTCTGGAGAAGAGATAAATTAAAATACAATGGCGTAGTGCATAACCCTTTTTTGACTTAATAAAATTTTGATTTTTGTTCTCTATTTAAAATGTTCATGATAACATAGCTTTGCACCCCACTTTTTCTTAACTGATATGTGCAATTGACCTATCAATATATATATATATACATTTTTTGGGCTTGCAATAAAAATATGAGTTCTTTCTTCAATATTTAAAATGTTCATGCTATTTCCAGATGCATGAGGGCGATTTTAGGCACTAACTGAAAAAAATTTTTTTGCCAATTGGAGCAGTTTGTACATTAAGTTTGCTTACCATCTGGTTTTCAAGCAATCCTGAAACACCGAAAATTCTTGCAACCTTAATGCACAAATCAACTGTGATAGTTGATGAATGGCTTGCAAAACGTTTACGGACAATTGAAGTTTTAGTGACAGATCTCTTTACACGCCATCTTGTCCACGCAAGATTAATTAATTTTATTTCTATATAATGCCACGATATGGTATCTCCATTATGCAATATTGTACCCTTGGTTGAGATGACAAGCATCAAATATGAAGTGTACTTTTTCACTGCATTCCACAGGATGTGGGAAGTATGGCCGAATGGACCCGGGGGGTCATGAGGGACATAATATTTATGGGATCGTTTGTCTCATTTATTGCTTTGATGAGTCGATAGACGGCGCTGTTCATGGATAAGCGCTCACTATGGAAACAAAGATTGAGCCAATCATGAATGAGCCCTACCTACACCGCGCGTCCCGTGTATGTGTCACCGCTGTTTTCACAGCGACATTGTGCCTGTGCTGCGCGCGCGCGGTATCGCGCGAAAGATAGCGCCCTCTCGTGGGCATTTTCGTCCATGGCAAATTTGTTTAGCTTTAGCGGTGAACCGGAAGTAGTTCATAATTATTTTTATTATTCATAGCATAATGAATATTTATAAATGATGCTATGACGTCGACAGGCTGGAATTTACCTTGCAACATGGGCCCCTTTCACGAGTCAACAGGAGCAAACTCGGTGTGAAAACTGATCTCAAAAATCCATAAAAGTTTGGCTTTTAAATTTGAGTTTTTGTGAGAGGAGCAAAATGTTTTTTTTAATGACGCTGTAGCAGATCTTGGGAAGTTTTCACAACAAAAAAATAGCCATGAACGGGAAGACGAGATCACCGAAAATGCCTTCGTGGTGAAACCAGACTTGAAAACCTCAGTGGAACAGCGCAGGCAAGTAACATAATGGGGAAAATGTAAACAGAGTATATTAGACGCCATTTTTAAATACCCAAAGTAGCCTACGTGTGTGGATCCTAGACTTAACATCACACATATGGCATTGTTTTATTTATCACTCGTGCAATGTGCCACAAAGGGTGTAAAATAACAAAATAACAATAACATATTGTTCCTTTCTTGGGGGTTTTACTCAAATAATGTCATGAATATTGCATTTTATAAATTATATTTTCATGGCGTGAAAATACTATCTTTTCGCTTTTGTTTTAGGTCTGTTAAGAAATATTAACAAATTCTTATTATTCAAGTTGACTGCTTCAAAGCAGCCACGAGAGGGGGCTATGCAATGTTTACAAGATATTCAACCAGCACTGGCAGCATAAGGACGATTAAACATACGTAGGAACTCAAAAAGGTGCTCCAGAACGTGCATTATCCAATGGTGCTGCGCCCTGAACCCTGTTACGATTCGAATAACTGCACTGTACTGCTTCATGACTGCTAACGTTCACGAAAACATATTCCAAAAGCATTAAAATAATTATACTTGAACAAAACTCAAACAGTTTCTTAAAAAACACTACACAACAAATAATTATAACCTTTTATTTAAACAGTAATAACTGTCTAAAATGGCCAATATAAACGTTGTGAAACCCTAATGAAAACGTACTGGAAACGTAATGACAAATTCAACCATTTAAATAAAACCATTACGCATCAAATTAGCACCACCTTTTTCACACCCAAATACATACAAAATACTAACCGCTCCAACTCCACCATCCCTGATTCTGAAAATACAAACCTTTGTACACATTCTATCAAAGAAAGGGCCCTCATTAAGTTATTTCTCTAAAAAAGTTGTGGGGTTTACACTTTATGGTAATGAGCTCGGCGCGTGAATTCCTCACTATTTAGAGGGGTGCACCGGCACCAGGGTTAAGGTTGCAGCCAATAGAGGGGGCTATACAATGTTTACAACATGGCATCGTAGAGGGTCGAGTTGTCTCCGTCACATTATCATGCCAAATTTGGTTGCTGTTCTGTGGCCCATATGAAGTTACAGTTTTTTGCAAATGAGCTGTGTATAAAATCTGACATGTCACTCATTTTTATTCATTAATTTAAGGTTCATACTCATACTGGTCGACATACTGGTCGACATGGAAGCAAAATGCAGTGGCCCCAGTGATGCAAAGAAGAGGAAGCAGGAGAAGGTCACAGTACAGAAAGAAGACAGCAGGTAGGTGGAACGAATAATCTTTCCAGATAGGTTGGCCAAACCTTTTCTGGCATGGGATTTGTACAAAAAAAAGCCACATTTTTTGGTGTTTCTATTTTTCCCCAATTTTCTTCCTGAAATGTAAACCTGCTCTCTCTTAGGCCATTGACTTAACAAGCAAAGTTTTCAAAAGTAGAAGTGTTTTGGAGGGAGGGTTGTAGCAAAGCCAGGGTTAATGGTCAGGCTATACATCACCCTAAAACTAAAAAATAGCCAAAAAAAAAGCAAAAAGTATTAACATTGAATTGAATTTTAGCCAAACCTTTTTTATATTTTTATATATAAACAAATAATAAAATAAATAAATAACCTAGGTATCAAAATTTTACCTTTCACTTTCAGTTTTGGTCTCGTCGAATATCCATCCGACGATACGTCTGGAGACTCGGGAGAAGATGCACAATTTCAAGGAGAGGCGAAAGATGAAGGTCTAGAGCTACAAAGAGCTAGAGATACATGTAGAACTTCTGGAGAAGAAGATTCGGACGACGATTGGGAAGAAGGAGACGGAGAATGGGAGAAAGAAGAGAAATAACTACAGACAGCCAGAGATGATGATACAGAAGGAGAAGACAAAGGAGAGGAGAAAGCGGAAAAAGAAGAGGAAGGTAAAGAAAGAGTTGCAGAAAGGGAAAATCGACATAGATTTCAGGCGCATTTTATTAATCTAATTGTAATTCTATCCCCCTTTTGAGCTCTTTGTATACCCATTCAAATTGATATTTAATCTATTTAAAAGGGTTCGGCTTGACAGGCACTCTGCCCATGTAGCCTTGCACTTTTTTTTCTTTTAATTCTTGGTAGCCCATGTACATTTTCCCCCAAAATGTAACATCAGTTACTGAATTGGAGCCCTGCGCTTTACGTGTAATTGCCATTTTTGATTGAAATTGTGTTGATAAGTCTTTTTTTTTGCCTCTGCAGGGAACACTACACCTTCACTCTACAGCAGTTTATCCATTGAAGAGCGTTCAAGTGGAACGCTGTCATCTTCCGATGACAGTTCTACTTCTGCCATGGAGGAAGCAGACACGATCCTTCGAAACATTCGGAATATGCCTGTGGAGGCCCAGACACACATCTATCAAAATCTGCGCGAGATGCGCAGTGCATCGAGTACAGGTAAAAGCAACAGAAAAAGTTGCCCCTTGGGATGCCGTGGCGGCCAGCAGTATGCGAACATATATAACCACATGGCGAAGGTGCATAAGCGCACCCTTTCGTCGATATCACTTAAGCCCACCGCCCGATCTTCATCTGCCCCTTCAACATCTGCCAGATGTCCAACTACCTCTTCAACATCTGCCACATTTTCAACTACCTCTTCCACGCCTTCCAAACCAGTCGCCAGCTCCAGCAGCGGTTGTGGCCTGTCTGGCCCGGATACGATTTCTCCTGCAAAGGACGTATCACACACAAGCGCTAGAACTGCTGCAGAGGTGAGCGGCCTCAACAATAGCTACCCAAGCGCACTACTCGATGAATTGAAAGAGTACATCAGAAACACCGGCAAAGCCCTGCCAAGATCCAACCACCCCAAAGAGGTGGTGCAGGTTGTTAGCAAATATTTGTATTTTGCTAATAGGGGTCAGAAGGTAACCAGTTCCGAACAGGTTCCATGGATGCTGCTTGTGTCACAAAAGGACATATACCAATGGTTGTCAAAATACCAGTCCATTGGCTACAGCGCTACTTCATTATACAACAAAATTGATTATCTAAATCGGGCAGCGAGGTTCGCAGCAACGATGAAGTCCGTGAAGCTGACAAACGAATACACGTTGTTTTTGAAGGCCCGAATGAGCGAGTTGGGGCACAAGAAGAAGGAAGAAAGACGGGCAGGAAAAGAGGAGGAGAAAGAACGGCCAGTCCTGAACCTGCGAAAGGTGTATCATAACATTTTGGTCAGTGAGAAAGTCCTTCAACTCTTCAATGATATTCTTGAAGAATCAACGAAAAACAGTGAGAGTCTGCCCCGTTCACGGTTTCTCCTCGCCATGAGGCTGGCCATGGCGCACACCTTCATAGGGGTTGCGTCGCGCCCAAGTGGCGTCATCAATCTCACAGTGGCTGACGCACTCAAACCTGCCTTTGGCAATTGGGACGACCAGGAGCCAATCGTCATCCGCAGCCACGTCCACAAAACATCTCAAGTTCACGGTGCCTTGAGGTGAGTCTCTCAATTATAATTATATGTAAACCACAGGGAGACTAGAGTATCTACTAACCAGCACATTTTCTAAAAATATGTCACAATAGACAGATGGCAGTGTCCCTTTAATCGCTGTGTCCCCTGACGACGGACAGAGCATAATGTCCGAAATGTTGCGTTTCCTTTTTGTTCTTTTCAGAACCCACTAAATCACAAAAGTGGTGTGACTGCAAAGTTAGTCCAGTTTATCAATTTCACCATTTTAAATCTAGCCCTTTAAAATCTAGCCCTTTTAATTGTGATTTGTTTACCTGTTGCTATCCTGATCAGGTTAACTTTGGAAGGAATCAGCAAAACCATTGTTGGCCAATTCATCCACACGGTGAGGCCAAAAGCGCCCTGCAAATGCGAAGAAGACTTTGTCTTCTTCAACAGCGAAGGCAGGCCGATAGACAGCAGCAACTTCTCCAAGGCCCTTGAGGCCGTGCAGAAGTTGGCCGGTTACACTGGCGTCCGAGCCACGGACCTCAGGAAAGCCGTGGTAACCTGTCTAGCAAGAGATGAAGAGGTGAACAGACGGTAGGTGTTGCAAGGAATTTTACCGGGTAGCAAATTGTGAATCTACACGCGTCGGTAGTATGTACATGTATGTACGTCGGTATGTTTCTTTGTACGTCGGTATGTTTCTTTGTTCATCGGTATGTTTCTGTGTACGTCGGTATGTTTCTGTGTAAGTCGCTATGTTTCTTTGTATGTCGATATGTTAAATTTCTTTGTGCTGGGCGTGAGTGTATTTATGCAGAGTTCTGCCCACGGTGGTCGGTGACGGAAAACCCGCCCTGCACTCATGATTCCCCGACCACAACTGGCGGAATTTTCTCTTTTTCCGACCACTACCCATTTTCCAACTTTTTGAATTAAAATTGCCCATTTCCTTCCACATATTTTCAACAACATGTAAAATGTTGTATTTACCAGTAAAAAGTTGTATTTACCAGTAAAAAGTTGTATCCAAAGCCGTAAGTTTCGAGTACTTCTAAGTTCTTTAGTTTGAGTCTATTATTCCAGCGAAATAATATTAATAATACCGCATTGATTTCGCAATGGTTTCCAGTTACGCTGATCATAGCTTTACGCTTGGCATAACATGATACCAGTTTCATCATGTACATGTCGCGTACCCTATTCCATAGCGTTTAATACAACGGAAAATGAACTACAGAGTGAGACCATGCTATGCCGTAAATTGTTTTTCCACGACGGTAAAGGCATACACACTGTGCATTGGGGCCGCCATACACAGCGTGCACGCCTTTACCGTCGTGGAAAAACAATTTACGGCATAGCATGGTCTCACTCTGTAGTTCATTTTCCGTTGTATTAAACGCTATGGAATAGGGTACGCGACATGTACGAAACTTTGAATGAGTTTACGAAACTTTGAATGAGTTTACGAACTTTGAATAAGTTTACTAGTATGGAGGAATAAGTTGTAAAGACTAGCGGGAAAAGATGTCACTTTTAACTGCAAGAAATGTAGAATCACAAAGGCACAGTTCCTGTCTGTAGCATTTATTTTAAATGGATATTTTGCATCAAATTACCAGTAGCTATTGTAACAGCTGTGACCTCATCTTATATTTATGAGTGACCTTTGACCCTGTTTTCTACCCCCCCCCCCCCCCTCCCCGGCCGGTTTTTTCCGCCACTAAAAAAATCCTGGGCAGAACCCTGTTTATGTGATCGAATATTCGATTATTCGCCCCTGAAAGTTTCGAATATTCGAATAGTAAACTATTCGATAAGTCCCAGCGTTCAATTCAGTGTGTTTGCTGCAATCATCCCATTGTTGAGAGTATGATTGGCCACGTTTGTATCCATATGTTGAAACATACTGTGTTACAGTATTCAAATAACAAAATGTCTGACAGTTTAAACCAATGCATTAGGTTGTGACACTCTTATGTGTGACACTCTTATATGTGTGTCAAAGTGCCTAAAAATGTACCGTGGAATTGCTTAGTTAGAAATGGTGACCTGACATTCATCTGTCTCTTTCTGTCTCTGTGTTGCAGGAATCTTGCAACTACACTTGGCCATACAGTTGCTACAGCCGATGAATACTACAATATGGTGTCGCCGAACATGACCGTGTTGAAAACTGCAGCCCGCATCAGCACGGCCATGAAGCCATCAGATGGCGAATAAAAACAACCCTGTGCAGCACTAAGTTTTGTCGGGTGGGGGGATAAATAATGGTCGGTTATCTTTCATTGGAATCACATGTATTTGTTTCCTGAAAAAAGCATAACTGATATATCTTAATATGGTGCCTAAGGCCTTTTGTAATGACACAGACTTTTTGGAATTTTCTTGATTTGTTTTCCGGATAGGTAAAAAAAAAAGTCCCCCACAGGTAAAAAATAACTAAATATGCTTTATATTCATCATGAAATTATAACATGGATGAACCATTTTAACAAAGAAAACTTTATGTCAATGATAGTATGATTTGCAGTATAATTTCAATTTCCAGAAGGTTTTGCTCTTCTTGATGTTGTAGTAGCAATGTCATGTGTGGTTAATTCTGAAATCTACGGGGTAGGTATTTGATTACTTATTTTCTACTTAAACAGTTGTTTTAATTTTCTACTTGTACTGAAAGAGTTTTGTACTGTTATATTATATTTAAAAAGTTTTACATTATACTTAAACAGTTTTAGACTTATATTATATTCATAAAAGTATTTATTATATTTAAATAGTTTTGTATACCTGTTCGGAAATCATGCAACACTGGATTTACGCACCTGTGGAATTATATGCTTTGGCCCAACTTGACTAAGTAACCCCCTTAAGGAAAATTTGTGTTTTGGACTACAGAATCCGGTTAGGTCATTATCACTGATTGGCCGTCTGGTGCATGTGCTTTTGTAGTTGGTAAGGGAGGGGCGGGGGTTGCAATGGAAATTTTTTTAAATGAAAATGGCCGATTGCTGGCTGCTTTATATTATGCAGACTTGACCAATGATTTGATGTGGTGTTTGTGACTTAAGTATATTCTATCGGTGGCAGTAAATAATGGTGGGTTCACATGTAATTGTTTCCAGATGCTATTTTATGAGGAGGATGTTTTAATTTTGCTACTTATTTGGAATGGTATGTTTCGTCTGAAATACCGATTGGGTGTTAGGCCAATTGATTACTTCCCTTATTTTTCTAGTTGTTTACTTGTTCTGATATTTCATAGTATCCTACTTGTTTTGATATTTCCACAGGGGAGTAACTTACCTGATTTTGGTTGATCCTTGCATTATTGATATTGTTTTTGATTTGTGAACTTTTTAATGATGTGGATGGGGTAATTTGTTTGTTACATTTTAGTGCAATTACTTGTACTTTTTGTTTTATCCCCCCCCCCCCCCCAGAAATTATTGCCTGATAATTCTGAAATCTAGGCATGCTTGGGGTAGGTGTTTGATTATTTATTTTCTACTTAAAGAGTTGCTTAAATTTTCTACATGTATTCAAAGAGTTTTGTACTGTTATATACTTTGTATGATTTGTGTATACATGCATGTTGCAACATTTGGTGCCAGTCGTACTTGTTGAGACTGAAAATAGAAGTTGTTGAATACATGCATTTTTGTGTTCAGTGTGTCTTCTTCTATTGCTGTGATACTAGGGACCTTTTCGATATGTCGGCTTGGGCTCTGGCTCAGGTTTCGTCTCCATAATGCTGAAAATACAGCTGGTGGTTTTTCGTTGAAGTTGAAGCTCCGTTTTCTTCTTCAAAACTGAGTATCAACTTCGAAACCATAACCAAAAGCCTCTATTTTGATACCGGTTACTTGGGCTTAAGTTGCATTTCAGCATATCAACTTAGGAAACACAGCCCAATTTTTGGACATTACATTGGCCCGATTTTGACTCTTGAGGGCTCCCTTCAGAAAAGTAAAATCTTGGTCCTGATGGGTGCTTGCACATCACTAAATAAGCGCCCATAGACAACAATGATAAAAATGCACAGGTTCGGGGTCCCCTAGCCACACTGGAAGAGTGTGGTGGGTGGTATCACACAGCAAATTGGGACTGGGAATATACACTTGACATGAAAATCCCCATTAATGTGCACACAAATAGCATGAGATAATATGAGTTCAGGGGGGCCTGGTTTCCACACAAGACAGAGGGGGATGGATCTGGCCATGTCACGTGAGCAAGGCCACCTGAGTGCTAACCACTGTGCAAAAAATGGCTGGGCTACAAACAACCATGTGGAGGAAGCAGCCATTTGAACAATACAGTTTTTCCTCATTGACTGTGTACAAAACTGGCTCAAAAAAGACCCATTCTTTAGAAAAGACCATTTTAAAAATACAAGGACTTGTGCCAGAGCCCAAAAAATTTCACACAAGCTATTGGGTAAGGTAGCTTAGAAACAGTAGCAGTGGTGACATGGCATCCCCCTCCCACGGGAAATTGGGACTGGGCCTACACTTGACATGAAAATCCCCATTAATGTGCACACAAATAGCATGAGATAATATGAGTTCAGGGAGGCCTGGTTTCCACACAAGACAGAGGGGGATGGATCTGGCCATGTCACGTGAGCAAGGCCACCTGAGTGCTAACCACTGTGCAAAAAATGGCTGGGCTACAAACAACCATGTGGAGGAAGCAGCCATTTGAACAATACAGTTTTTCCCCATTGACTGTACAAAACTGGCTCAAAAAAGACCCATTCTTTAGAAAAGACCATTTTAAAAATACAAGGACTTGTGCCAGGGCCCCCAAAATTTCACACAAGCTATTGGGTAAGGTAGCTTAGACACAGTAGCAGTTTTGTGTGTGGTTGATAAAATAAAAATAATAATTAGTACATATATGTGCTGAGATTTCATTATTTGGGAAACAAAATTGTGCAATAAATCTTTTTTTTAAATCTTACCTTCAGGCATTTATGCACATGGTTGCCCACAAAGTTATTTGAGTAGTAGGCCTGTCTCCTTACTTTTATCTCTAATAGCGCTTCATCTAGTCTTTTCACAAGAGAATTATGGTAGCTTTTTAGTTTGTCGATTTTGGTCCTTTCCAGCTCTTCCTGCAACAAAAACATAGGCATAGAAAGGTCTTAAATAAGGTCTTAATTATTTACATGAATGTTTTTAAATGGTTTGATAGATGATATTTACCTGTATTCTGAGTTCTGTATTGAGGTTGTACATTTGTTTGTTAACATCGGAGACCACTTCTGATGTGTCTATGTCATCATTGAGTAGTGTGATCACTGCTAGTTGCTCTTGTAGTTCGTGTATCTCATCTCTGATATCAGTGGCTCTTAGCTTGGCTGCATGGACATCCGACAGTTTGGCTATGTGTAGAGAGTAAGGTCCATCTCCAATATGAGCTGCACCATCTGATGCAGCAAGATCTACTGTTATTGCCTCACCAAGGGTCTTGCATTGCTCTTCGAACATGGTGTACAACTTAAACCAAATCCCCAAGCTAATGTGAAGAGCAGGAGGACATACCTGACGATAAGAATAAACAGTTACTGTGACTGATTAAAAAAAGAAAAGCGTGTTATTTGACATTGATATTAATGTGGCATATTTAATACACTACATACTGAGGAGACTGGGATGGCGAAGAATGGCTTGTCAATTGCGTTGTTGTATAGTTTGGCATTCTTGATGAGGCCTCCAGCAGCGATGAACCGGTTGTTGTCCCTGTGCAGACTCTGTGTCGTTCTTGCTTCACTCGGTGGTCGGTCTGCTTTGTCTTTGGCCATATCAGCACTCGTAATGTTGCACCAAATGCAGGGATGGCGACCTTTAAACGAAAACATGAAGAAACATAAATTCTTTTGGCTCATTTCAACTGTCCCTTCTTTTTTTAATTGAATTACAGCAGAGAAACTCACCACTTGCACCAGAGATGCCCATCATCCGACAATGTGAAAAAGTATGGAAATAGTACTCAATGTTTGCTTAGTTTACTTGAAGAAGTTATACAAATATTGGCTGAAAAAATGCTTACCTCCATGTAGTTGATGCAATCGACTCTATCTGGTCTTTATATCTGTCAAGTGCCATGTGTAGGTTGACTGAAGAATCGGAAGCCTCAAAAGCACATATCACAAAGGTGTTGTACTTGGAGTTAGGGTTTTTCACATTAGCCATTTCCATCATGAACTTAAAACTGCCTCCTCCCTTATCCCCTCCGAGTTTAATCCACACTTCATCAAGTGGTTGCCCCTTCTCCCACTGCAACTGTCCAGATCTAAAGTAAACCACAAATAATAATAAAAAAAGCTTTCTGATATATTTGTTTGTTCGTGATATACTTGTTGTATCCCACTGAAACAACACTTTTCTTTCTAAATGATTACCTGTCGAATTCCTCCAACAGATCCAAGATGTATTTATGGAGATCCGTTATGAAGACACATGACGCAGGTTTGGTGACAAGCTCATTCCGTTCATGACATAGGAAAGGTAGCTTTTCTCCTTCCAACAAATCCTGGCCAACCGATCTTTTTCCAAGTTTTCTACTCGCCTGCTCACTAGCCATGATGATGATGTATTGACGTAACCACCTAAAAGCAAAAGATAAGTAAACAAAATTAAGTCAATAATGTGGATTAGGTTACCCAACTGAATATCTCGTCGAACATAAACTTGTTCAAACCACATGTTACTATTTGGTGTTCCTGCCATCTGTACTACTTGAATATTACCATTATCACTGTAAGCAAGTGTACTCATTTTAGCATTGTGTAAATCTATATTGAAATTTTGACTATAAAAGTCTAATCTATGTTAGACTGAGGGCCAATTTTGGGGAAAGCCAATTCTTACAATTTCAATTGTCGAAGGCCATTCCAAGATAGTCCCATATCTGTTTTCATAGCTAGCTCCTCTAGAGGTGGGATATATGTCCTTAGCTGTAGATCTCCAAGCAGTGATTGTAGTGATTTTCTTGATTTTGTCTTGAGCAGATGCTGTAGTTGGACCTCAGATTCATGAGCACTGACAACTGAGAGTTGATTCTTCAAAAGTTGGGTTCGTCGCTGGAGGGTCCTCTTTGAAACGTCACTGCTTGATTTGACTGATGCGGGAATATGCTGAACACGCATGACCTATTTGATAAATAGAATTTGTACAAATGATTGGTTACTTTCAGGGGTGACTCTATCATACCAAACCCATTTAACAACGAAAAAAGTCTAAGACAAATTTAAGATGCTATCCCATGAGTTCCTGATTTTCGCTCAAATCAAACATGTCACTGCCATTATTGTATGGTATGATTAATTTTGTATTATTATTATTTCTTATTTAATTACTTATTTTAATAATTTATTTATTTGTAATTTATTTCTTTGTTTTATTTCTTTATTTTTTATTTCTATAGAACTAAACAACTTATTTGACAACTCAAAACTCACCCTCCCTCTAGTTTGCAGTTCCACTGATTTGCCATCTGAACTAGCTATACACTGCTTGAGAAGATGGGAAGTCACTTGCTGGCCAACTTTGCCAAGGGGGGCTTGATTACTTGCAAGGATTTCCTTGAAAATCCTTTCATCAACTTCTGTTGACATGGCAGGTTCTTCACATGTATGTTCATTGGCATTCTTCAACCAACTGAAGTGCTTGCAAGTTTTACAAGTCACCCTTGCATTGTCCACAACACTGATGAAGTACTTCTTTGGTAGGCTCAAGTCTTTCAAATTAGTGCTTCTTCTGCAAGTGGGGCAAATTATTGTACATTTTCCTTCTTTTTGGAACACATCAAGCAAGCACATCATGCAGAATACATGCTCGCAGCTTGTTTCAACAGGTTGTGACAAAAGTTTACAACAGTTTGCAGTTGAGTGACTGATCGAGGCAAGTGAATTTGTCATGTGGGTACTGGATGGCTGTTTCGGCTAGGCATTGAAATTTGTCTTGAAGTATTTCTTTATGTTTTTTCTCATTTTGGTCCAAGTCCATCATAAGTGTACCACGTTGCTTTCTTGGCCGACCCCCCTTTTTCATCTTCTCAAATTGGGTACATACGCTGCATTGCCCTCTTTCAGGATGAGCTGGCCATTCATCGGGGAAATCATGGGGCTTGGGTAATCTTAGATTGTAGTAGCACAGTATACAGATGCAACTTGGGTGGCAGCACTCGACATCACCAGACACATCAATCTTAATTTTTTTTTAAATTTGGTCAGCATATTCAGAACATCTCTTGGGCTTCTAGTTATCAGTGGCTTTGGCCTTGTTTATTCGATCACCACATATTCTGCGTAATCTATTCAGATTAGAAATGTGGTTCTCCATCGTTAACTGTTAATGGTCAACCTCAAGTCAAGTAAGTTAAATCTAAAATAAAAGAAATGAAGAGATGAAAATGTGAACTTTGTGTGTTTACTAAATGTCTTGCAATCATTTTACATTTATACTCTTTCCTTTCCCTTGCCTTGCCTTGTTGAATAACAGTTAGATGGAAAATATAACTTTTAACGGAAAGAATGTCGTATCCGGCCGCCACTTTTTAAGGGCTTTTTAAAAATAAATTTTGCAACCACTAACCAGTTAAAAAATCATTCTATCGATTTTTGGTGGTACAGAAAGCGAAAACAACCTTTAAAATCCACTTTTATGATGGTTTTCGGACTTGATTTCAATTCTAAAAAAATCCTCCCATTCAGAAAATAGAAGGATCCTATTATAGTTGCCACTACGCATGTACAATGACCGTGTTGGTCACTAATTGTGGAGTTTACAAGATCAGAATGACATGCCTGACTTTTCATGAAATAAATATCCTGGAATAATTTGAAGTATCATCCATATGTTCTCCACCTTACCAGGTAGGTAAGATTACTTTATTGGTTATATTTAATGAAAAATAGTGGCGGCCAGATGCGACATTCTACCCCTTTTAACTTTAAGCCTACCCATCCACTCAACACATTTTTATGCCTGCCTGAAGATCCCTAATATATATTTTTTCTTTAAACCGTATTGAAAGGTTTAATTTTCCCATCTGTGATTGCTGATCCTCCTACTGTAAATTATTTTCTAAGCATGTACATGTACGTATAATTATATTATAAGCCATGAGCCCCATACAAAGTCAAGGACGTAGTACTAGACATGTAGGCCAACATGTATGTACATGTACATGTACAAACATGCACGTAAATACTATGAAAGAAACCTATAAGGATCGAAAATTAGATGGGAGAATTCAACATTTTTCTAAAAAGCCTCGGGGTTTTTAATTTAGAAAAAGCAGTAATTTGTTAAATTGAATAACAATGATTCTTTTTATACAATCCATTACCTTGTGAAAACGTCTGATCATGTAGAAAATTTGTCAAAGACTCGACCCGTTTTCGAATTGTGAGCAGCCGACTTCTGGAGAACTTGATGCTGAAACTTATCGAAATTCGCGCCCCCCGGAGTCGCGATGGGGAAAACATCGAATCAGATTTTGTTTAATTTCTTTTTTTAATGGTTACAAAAGTGTGACATTGAGGTAGAAAAATTTAACATGTTGTTTTGCTTTAAAAAGGTTGCTGTGAATTCTTTATACTTTAAGGATAATTTCTACAGAAAAATTAAGATAACTCACTATTAATTAACAAAAGTACAGAGACGTTTTTCCTGGTATATTCAAGAAATAATGTTCATAACATGGACAGACATTTTATTACAAGATTGTCTGAAATAAAGATATAAAAAAATTAAAAAAATATTTTAGAGGGTGCTAACAGTTTACAAAAAGTCCCTGGAAAATCACTAATAAAGTTTGTGCCTACACACTAACACGTTTTTCCACGTTCGCCATCTTTTCTGTTTAGCAGTTTGGAAGCATTGAATTTATAAACAGAAATGACCAGACAATGAATGAGCCTGCAAGTAAGTTCAAGTTGTTCTCTGCCTATGTTTTTATTCAGTTTCTCTCTTATATGCCACTGTTTTAACTCAATATCCCATATAATTGATGTTATTACGTTCATAACTGGGACAGACAAAATGTATCACTGCTTCTGTTGATTGCAAAACTGGGCCAAAACACTTTGTGAAAGTTACATCACAGACTTTATTGAAATATAGGCCTACTGTTCCTAATTTAACACCAACATTATTTTTTCAGTCAAAGCTTTTTACTATTATTAAGACAGTGTCTCAAAACTCAAGATTTGAACAATCCCAGAGGAAGGGAGAATTATTCCCGACGGAGACTTATTTTAGCTGTTTGCAGTGTTTCCAAAGGAACATTCCTAAATGAATTGTTTTTTGTGTTTTGAAACATTTCCTTAATTACTGTTCTTAATTTAATTCAACATAAACTTATCAACTCAATTTAACATTTCATTGACATAAATTTTAACAGCCTCCAGCATCCTACTTTAATGGTTCAACAAGCATTTCGTTAAAAATAAAAAAGAAACAAATAACTCCATTTGTGTTGTCTTTTTTGGTTCAGTGTTGCTCTCCTGTGCCGTTGTTTGTAACTGGCAGCGGTATATTTATGTCATATGTTCATAATCAGGGATGTACAATGTAGGCAAAATGCCTTTAGTGCTTGTTGTAGGTTATCCAATAGAACAAGAACACTTCAACATGAAAACATCAAAGAACAATTCGCTAAAATCTTAATTCAACATCAAAATCCATCACAACGGTCAAATTGGGTACCAAAAACCATTTGAGATTGTGAGATAATGTATGAATGACATATCTTGTCACCTCACAAGAACTTCACTCTAAATTTACTTTCTTGTAACCTAACAGTTAAGTGCAATAATTTAAAATGTTTGAAATCAAACACCATGGTAAAGCAAAACTGTTGTCTGCTGCGATGTGGTCAATGGTTTTTCATCTTGTGTGCAAACTGCCCCTTTGAGTGTACAAAACACCACATATCACATCACTACAGACAATTGTATCTAGTGCGATCGACCAATGAATGATCTAACCAAAACAAGTGTACATGTAGGTTCTGTACAAGAACCATCCCAGTGAATACCCTTGATTGTTGACATGACAGTTTCAAACACATTACGTGCTCAATGTTGAAAGAATTTGTCAGTTGCCAGGTTGTGTTCCCTGTGTTTTTCCCAAACTGATTACATGTAGATGGTATTTCCACGAATTTCAGACATTCTGAGTTAATTACATTCCCCTGATACATTCTACTAAAATCCATTGACTGAAAGTAAACAATGCTATTTTGTAAAGTTTCTGGCTTTCAAACAGTATCCATGAGCCAAAATTTGGACATTTCTTTCACTGTTCACGATCCCATTGTTTAAGTTCTTTAAATTCAAACTGCCCTCTCGTTGCAACCACATCAGGAGGCATTGTTTTCTGCAGAACATTTCCTTTCTCATACCAAACGGAATCAGGCGGCTGGGGCCATTTCCACCTGGAGGGTCCAGATCTTATCATCACCGACACTTTATATTCATCTCCAACAACCTCCTCCACTAAACCAGGATAATGCACATCATCATATTTCACTAAGCACCAGTCACCAGTGTTGATCTGTTCACCAGAGTTCAGGACTTCAGTGGGCAAACTGAAATTCCCTTCAAGGCTCTCCAGAAGTTGTGTTGCACTGAGGTTTAAGGCCTGGAATTCATCATCATCGTCGTTGAGTAGGTCACTAAATCCTGATAAATAGATTGAATAAATGCCATTTAGATTCAGAATTTATCAACAGGGGCACTGGGTAATCACTTTGAGTTTGGTTTTAAATTATTTAAAAATTTAAGTACTTTTCATATCAGATATACATTGAATAGAAAAACATCCATTATCATTTGCTTTGTGTTTAATAGTTAGAGGAATTGGATTGTCAAACTTTGAAACATTGCATTCACAGGTGATTAGGCCAAAATAAAGTCTCCGGTTTCTGGTCTCCGTGCGCATCGCCTCAGACCCGAGCGTCAGCATTTTTAATTTATTTTTTTTGCTATGAAACGATGTCCAATTGCAGCCAAAATTGCTGGATCATTTGGAATTCTGCCGGTGTTTTAAGCGACTTTTTCACATAGGGGTATGAACGTTTACCCGATTTGTGAGGCCTCTCTACGCCACCATACTTTGTATATAGAAATTTTGTACCCGTGTATACAATGTGTCACGTATTTCCATGATGGCAAAAAAAAAAAAAAAATGGCAAAAAAAAAACCACGTCACCGCACCGATTTTGAAGCCGACCGATGACCAGAAACCGAAAACTTTTTTTTTTGTCCTCAGAAGTAGATTGTAAACCTACCAAGATTGGTACTGAGTAACCTATCGCATTCATCCAGCCAGGTAACATTGAGGCATGCTCATCAGCAAGCACTGCTACACTCCGACGTTCATCTGCTGTTGTAAGTGGTTGCTCAACCAAGTATGAAACACCTTTTGAAATAGAGGGGAAAATGAGACAAGTTTAAACTTTTCGTTCACCACATTAGAAAGTACTTATTAAAGTTAATGTCAGGAAGGGAAAGTATTTGCCAGTTTAATTATAATTGAAACTCTGCAGTAAAACAGCTGATTCAGACGAGTGTTAAAAACTTTATGGTACGGTGAACATTGGCCAGTCAAGAAATTTCTCATTTTGCGTCACTCACTTTTGAAAATAAATTCTTTTATCAAACATTTTATAAACCAGTAGTCAATAATACTAGCCTTTGTCTGGGTTTGCCACGGACGAAACAGCCTTTTGTTTTTCCTGCTCCTTGTCCTTGCTCATCTTAAGTGTCTTTACAGCCCATGGCGTGACAAATCTTGAGTTGAGACATTCATCTTTAGAGAGTGGATCCTCGCACACAGGGCAGAAACAAGACAATGTACGTACTTTAAGTTGCGAAGCACCAAGGCTAACAACAGCTTGCAGAGATCTCGTTCCAGCAAGTGTTTCAACATTTGTTCTATCCGGTCTGTTTCTAGGAATTTCAACTTTATCCACGTAAAGAAAACATCGTCGAGAATGCTGGCAATTCCCTTCTCCATCACACCTGGTTTTTGTTAGTTGCCTACAACAGAAGTTGAAGAAAGCATTCGCATCTTGAATACAAACGCTGTCATCTGCCTTGATAGCTCTTGCCGCTGCACTCTTCACAATACCACCTTCTCCATCGCAGGGATTCTTTCCATGGCGTGAGCCAAAGAAGTGCCGCTCAACCAGGGGAACATGTAGATCTTGCGATGCATGGGAAATGTCCATGAAGGGAGTTCTGGATTTGTATTGCGACGCACACCCATCCCTCCACTGTATCTCTCTTGATATTTTAAGGTCCCTCTTGTTACACAAAAATGAAGTGGCTACTCTTGTGTAAAAGTGAACAGAATGAGCATCATGCTGAAGATCATTAGACACAACATGGATTGCTTCTCGGACTACTTCTTGTGAATCACAATCAGAGCAATAATAAAAACAAACAAATGGATGTAAGGTAACTTGGGTGTGACTCCAGTGTGCACTCTGAACTTCGTTTTGCGTAAGGCAAGTGAAATTTTCTGAGAAGTCCATTACCATGACAACTGACTCTGGAGGAGGATTCTTAATAAGCGCAGAGAATTGGTTTTGTTGCCACTTTGCAGTGAATAAATGTCGCGAGTATGGTTCTAACTCAGCTGACAACTCCACAATCAGATCATCTAATGTCCCTTGCACTCTAAAAACTGAAGTGTTAAAATGTAACCCTTTGTAAGTGTAGCATTCTGTTCAACCCTTCAAGTGTTATGTAAAGGCAAGTCTAACACCCCGTAGTGTCATACTAACACCCCAAGCCAAGTGTAATCCTAACACTTTTCGTGGTGTTGAATTCTAACCATTCGCCGAGTTTACTTGTAACACTTTCCTGGTGTCGCATTTCATTTTCTTAGGGTGCGTTCGAGTAGCTTCCCCGAGTTGACCCGAGTGAGCTTCCCGGATGAGCCCAAAGCAAGAGCTAAACGAACGACATACGCACTCTCGTGATGTGGCGGTATTAATGTCAAAGGTCACCATAAAATGATCGCGGACATTTAATTTTGTTTACCTTATTAATATATTCGGGACGAGACCGACCGTGTGGGACATGGGGGTATAAAATAGATGTAAAAATACCAACGTACAACCAAAACGCTTCATTTAATTAACTGTATTGAACTTGTTAAAAATAGTAGTTATCTATACTGAAATAGCTACGTGAAATTGTACTTCTTGTCCTAATGGGGGGCGTCATCAATACGTGTCGAGTGACGTCATTGATCCGAGTAACCCATTCTCCCCCGAGTCGGCCCGACAATGACGTCAGAGCTAATCGAACGTAGTGCGGGCCTGGCGCGGCGGCGCGCGCAGACTTAATTACCCACAATGCAATTTTCTTTGCATGATCGAGGCGGCGGCGGCCATTGATCAAGATCAAGGCAAAAGATAGCCTTCTACTTTTTCTTGTTCTATTTTATGAAATAGGTGAGTGTTGAAGTAAACGTATGCTAATGAATCATTAGCTCTGTCTGTTTTGACAGAGGTACATTCTTATGCATTTGCTCCGATGTTATTTGATTTTCAAAACTGATTTTCTTGAATATTCCGTGAGCTTTTTTTTCCTTCAAAATTGCCACCAGACTCATTTTTCAAGGTGACGGCCACTTGGAAGTAATCTAATTTTAGTGAATGTGGTCTAAACCTGGCCTAGGCCCAGTGTAAACTGTAAATATTTACAGTAATATGGAAAATATTTACAGTTTACACTGGGCCTAGGCCAGGTCTAGACCAGGTCTAGACCACAAATATGCACGACTATGCATTTAAATAGGCCTACACTAAATTTCATCACCAACAACAGTTTCTACCCGGAGTTATTTTACATGTATGGACGGAATTAATGTAATTAGTGTAATTTGATACTGTAATCTGATACTCTAAACATCAAGGTCAAGTGTGGAAATTATTAATAATTTTTTCATCTTTTGCCAATTGAAGAGAGTATGGTATCAAAATAAAGGTTATGACTTACTGAGTGTGAATTTTGAGATGGGGGTCATGTTGGGAATACCCATAATGCATTGCAGCCATCCACCAAATATAAACTTATGTTTATCGTTCCTCAGAATAAATATCAATAAATCTACAAGGTATTGGAAATATGCATTGTATGATAAACAAAAGTGGTTTGTTTATGTTAGAATATGTCAGGGCATAATAATATTACCCATAATGGTTTGAAAACCCCTGTTTATATAACAAAAATCATAATTTACAACATTGATACAACATACCGTATTGCTATATCGCTATTGTACTTGGTACATATGACCTCAGATTAACAGCTTTTACGGTCGTTTTTTTCCCTAAAAATAAAAACTTGATTGATTTTTTTTCTCAAGGCACATTGTCAACATGTGAAATTGCAAAGTAATGTATGATGTAGTAAATAAGATGTTGTTTCACTCTGTCTTAAATTACATGTTGAATAAATCTGTAATCAGTATATGTACATATAGATTATGATAGCATTTGATATTTCGTCCTTTTCAGGTTGGAACAAGTATCGAGTATTACATGCAACGTAAGAAACGCCAGAGGAGCCAACCATTACCTCCTTTGCCTGGGCTCCCGGGACAACCCAGGACAGTATTTCGCTATTCTGGACAATGAAGCAATCCCGTGTGACACAAGATATCACAAGTGCAGTAGACCGTATATTCAAGCTGCACTACGCCTTCAACTTGGAGTACCCACCAGTGCTGTAGGGTCATTCCGTGTCAGATCACCCAATAGGTTGAACCCCACCCCCTTCAAATTGGTTCATTTTTGGTTTATGGGGTAATTTTGGCTGAAAAGCTGAAATTTCAAGTTTTAGCCCTGTCGGACCAACGGTTTTTGCACTATGGGCTACCATTTCTTTTGTGATTTTGGCCAAAATGGGCGTGATCGCCATTTTTCAAATGACCCTAACCAGTGAGCCAAATTTGTTGATATTTGGTATCTTTGGAAAGGTAATTGTGTAAGGAATGCCATTATTTTTTATGTAGGAGCAATTTGAAGTTTGGTGACCTTTTGACCTTTAATTTGAGCTTGTGGATCACGTGACCTTGAGTTGAACTTGGGTGAAAATTATAACCCAACATGTTCTCTGCAAAATATCAAAAAATTGGAGGTATAATATTTTTTGTTTGCTTTCCAGCTCTTCTCAAAGTTGGCATACCTGATGCAAAAATGTGATATTCCTATGTACATGCACATTCCAAAACATATGACCAGCTTCACACTCTATGAATAAATAATACTGTACGTGTATGTGAAAATTGTTCCTTGACTCTTTTTACACAGGTTGTGCTATTTCAGAAATTGATTGCACAACCTGAAGAAGACATGGGAATTCCCCAAAATTTAGGTGCACATGTCTTCTGGGAATTTCCATTCTTTCTCTTTTTGAATGAAATTCTGGCCTGGGAATTCCCAAATACTGTTATTTCTTAAGGTAAAATTGATCATTGAAAACATGGTTAATTATACAATTTCAGGATCATTTAGATTGCTATCATGGTTATTGCCACTTTAAAAATACATGTAGTTACATTCATTCTCAATCAGGCTGCAACAAAGACAACATACTGGCTGGAACTTGATCTTTTACACACATGTATAATTTATAGTACATGTACTGTACATTGTACAGGATTCGTACATTTTTGCATAAAGTATGCAAACTTTGAAAAGAGCTGGAAAGCAAACGAAAAATATTATACCTCCAATTTTTCGATATTTTGCAGAGAACATGTTGGGTTATAATTTTCACCCAAGTTCAACTCAAGGTCACGTGATCCACAAGGTCAAATTCAAGGTCAAAGTAAAGGTCAAAAGGTCATCAAACTTCAAATTGCTCCTACATAAAAAATAATGGCAAATTTGGATACCTTACACAATTACCTTTCCAAAGATCCCAATATCAACAAATTTGGCTCACTGGTTAGGGAGATCAGGTCATTTGAAAAATGGCGGTCACGCCCATTTTGGCCAAAATCGCAAAAAAAAATGGTGGGCCGTAGCACGAAAACCGTTGGTCCAACAGAGCTAAAACTTGAAATTTCAGCTTTTTCAGCCAAAAAACCCCCATAAACCAAAAATTTACCAATTTGAAGGGGGTCGGGTTTAAATTTCCATTTTTTTGGGGGGGGGGGGGGTGATTTGACGTGGAATGACCCTATATGGCTTTTATGGAGTTTTTGGCATTGAGGTAACTGCCAAAGTTCCATCTTGTGTGCGGGAGCTGGACAACAGCTTGGCTATTCTTGAAAAGAGCGCAAGTGCTGTGTTGGATTCATCAGTCAATTAATCAAGCAGTAGGCCCTATATTCTTGAAATCTTGAAGCAGTTTCGGGGTGGGATGTACACTCATGGTCAAAAGTAAATGGGCACCGCGTATTTACTTCTGTAGCGAAACTATGCATTAGATTTATAATTGGTCTCCTCAACATCTCTTTTAGGTGTTCAGCTCAAAAATATTTTGTTTAAATATTTGTATCATGAAAATATCACAAATTTAAAATATCAAAAAATCAAATGTTGATATTCTGGCAGGAGATAATTTCTCAAATGCTTGTCAAAGCTTCTAAATGAGAGGACAAAAAAACGCTTATTAAAATATGCCTCGTGAAAATTTATGATAAATGTGTGATTTTTTTAAATTTAATTTTCCATCTTTATGAGAAATGCAAATACCTCAGCAGGGTTAAGCTCTAGAACTCTACAATTTGCACCAATCTTATTATGTTTGCACACTTAATCATTAATGTAAGTAAAGGATATTATGGAATATTCGAATTCAAATCATTTTTTCGATATTTTTATAATCTCATATCTTCCTTGGTTGAGATGTTTTTTCAATTCTTCACCAAAAGTCTTAGAATTTATTGGTCTATAATGCAAAACTGGTTTGGGATCGTAATACTACAAGAATAACAAATTCTATCTGTTAATAATATTTTGAAATTGTGATATTTGCATGATACAGATTTGGCTTCTGCTATATCAATGGGAGATGCTGGAAATTTTTTTTAAACATGTATGGCCACACATACATTTCAAAGCCTTGTACATTATTCTTATGTAAATGTTAACTCGATGCGCAGTCTTTTACCGTAGGATTAAGACCGATGGGATTGTGGCCACGGGCGAGAAGGACCAAGCCAAAGGCGATGTCCTTCATCGCCCGTGGCCACAATCCCAGAAGTCTTAATCCTACGGTAAAGACCAAGCATCAAATTTTTATTCCCATTCATAAATGCTCTTTTCATGTTAAAAGTTGTATCAAAATTCTGTGACTTTTGTTGCACACATTTCTTATTTAATATCAATGGAAGATGCTGGAATTTGATTTTTTTTTTTAAACATGTATGTCTACACATACATTTCAAAGCCTTGTACATTATTCTTATGTAAATGTTGACTCTGCAAATGTTGCCATTAGGCCACCTTATTATTAAGGGAATAAAGGTTTGATGCACGGTCTTTTACCATAGGATTAAGACCTCTGTGATTGTGGCCACAATCCCAGAGGTCTTAAAATGAGGTAAAGACCTAGGATCAAACTTAGTTCCCAAACTGTCTTGGGTATTTATGAATGTTTTTTAAAATAAGATTTGAAATTTGAAATTTGAAATTGAGATTTGTACTTTCATTGTATTTTAAAAGTTTTATCATTCATGTGATTTAGCCTTTTGGTCACCAAATGAATGAATAAAGTTTGAACACTTTAAAAGTTGTATCAAAATTCTGTGACTTTTGTTGCACACATTAAAAACAAAATCATTTCTTATTTCATATCAATGGAAGATGCTGGAATTGGATTTTTTTAAAAACATGTATGTCTACACATAAATTTCAAAGCCTTGTACATTATTCTTATGTAAATGTTGACTCTGCAAATGTTGCCATTAGGCTACCTTATTATTAAGTGCATTAAGTTCGATGTGGGAACTAAGTTTGATCCTTGGTCTTTTACCGTAGGATTAAGACCTCTGGGATTGTGGCCACAATCCCAGAGGTCTTAATCCTACGGTAAAAGACCAAGGATCAAAATTAGTTCCCAAACTGTCTTGGGTATTTATGAAAGTTTTGTAAAATAAGATTTGAAATTTGAAATTGAGATTTGTACTTTCAATGTATTTTAAAAGTTTTTATCATTCATGTGATTTGGCCTTTTGGTCACAAAATGAATGAATAAAGTTTGAACATTCTTTTATATAATATATCTTTACTTTATTCTTCCTGTGCTAAGGTCAGACATAAAGTTTGTAAAAATATGTCATGAACTTCATCAGTGGCCTTGGGATCTATGAATAGACCTTTATCATGTTGCATCCATCTTGTTTTACTTCCATTCAAAGCAGTGTAACCAAACTGAGGCTGGAAGGGCAAGTAGTCTGTGACTTTTCTGTGTTATGATAATTGGTGTTATCTTTTCCAATGGGTATACAGGGAAGGTGACCAAGATGGTTGTTGAGTGATAAAGGTCTATACCATCCTAGCCTTTATAGGGTTGGCCTAATCCAAAGAAAGAGTTGAGCCAACACATAGAAAGGGTTGAGGCAATACCTTGAAGGAGTAGAACCTACCCCTAGAATGTGTTCAAGTAGCCCTTGGAAGAGTTGAAACAACCCCTAGAATGTGTTGAAGCAGCACCTGGAAGGAGTAGAACCTACCCCTATAATGTGTTCAATTAGCCCTTGGAAGAGTTGAAACAACCCCTAGAATGTGTTGAATCAGCCCTCAGAAGTGTTGGAACTAACACTTGGGTAGTGTTGCAACAACCCCTGCCAAGAGTGGATCCTACTCTGAAAGTGTTGCAGCAACACTTTATAAAGGTTACATCTGTAACACTTCACAAGGTGTTAGGGGTGTAACACGTCATGGGGTGTTCGTATAACACTAGGAGTGTAGTCCCTCCTCGCACTCTTCGTAAGTGTTAAAAATGACACTTCAAGAGTTACTTTTAACACTTCAGTTTTTAGAGTGTGGACTCTTAGCAGACACTTTTTAGGTCGTCCTAGATATTGTGCTTGACCCCACTTCTGCCAAGTGAGCTCCTTGTGATCAATGTTGTCAATTTCACGGATACCTTTCAGGTAGTCCTCTAGCTGATGTGTACCGCACTTTTCACATTTTCGGTAGATACATGCCAAGTTGTTGAATCTGCCAGAGTATGTTTCCACCAGATCAGGACACATGGTGATCTCAGCAGCAAAATATCTGTCTCTTATTCTGCAACTCTTTTTCTGTTGTGTTACTTGCTTGTTTACCTCCTTTAGTTTTAAGTCGATATTTGTGCAGTATTCGCATAAGCATTGATACCACTTTGCATGTGTTTGAGTCAAGATGTGCTTTGGTCGTAGTGATGCAAATGTTGATATCGACACATTGATTTCAGGATTAAGATCCTTAAAACCAACGTAGGTTTCCTTCACAGTTCTCTGTAGAATGTGTTTTGCATGTGTGTTACTTTGGGTGCCAATTCCTTTCTTATTTGGGATTTCTGTTGATATGTCTTGTCTATGGTAGTGATCCGAGATGGCATTTTTGACAGATTGACTTATAGCATCTGATCTTGTTACTGCAGCTGTACCATTTGCCCTTGAACGAACCTGGAAGTATTGCCTACATACTCCCAATAATTGGCATGTTCGAGACTTTAGACCATATCGAGCATCTTTAAGATTAACAACAACATCACGGACAAACTGTCTCTTCTTTTTTCTGTCCATCATCTGACAAGATTTTTTTAGAGTTCTCTGAATGTCATGATTTGATAGGCACTGTCGAGAACCAATGCTCTGTTTTCTAAGTTCAAGTTGTGCTTCTGAACTTGCTGTATCAATGAGCCCTTTCACAATACTTGCATATCTTGAAGGGACCTTAGGAATAGTGCGTCGCAACCGTGAAAGTGCCATTCTTTGAGCTGATGAAGGAAACGGGAGAGATACCTGTTTACTTGTTTCTTTCACTTTCTTTACTTCCATTCTGGTCGTTTGTTTAGCTTTCCTATCTTTTTCTCTGACTCTTCTACGTTTTTGTCCTGACATTTTTGCCCTCTGTTCTCTTTTACGTTCCCTCCAATGCTGTCTTTTCAATTCTTGCTGTCTTCTTTCCTTACGTGTACGTGGCTCCTGACTACAGCCTTCTGCTTTTTTCTTTGCTGCATCTTGCCTTTTTCTTTCACGTATTCCTGCATTCTCCTCCTGCTTAATTCATTGTTTCTTGCTCTTGCCTCTGCAGAGTTTCCTTTACCTTTCCTGTATGCTCTTATTCGGGCTGTTTCTCTTCTGCGAAATTCTAGGTATTCATCAGGCCTGCATGTTTTCATACGACTTCGAAACCGTCGCATCGCAACAGCATTCTTGCTGACAACTAAGTTGTCTTTTGCAAGTTCTTGACTTTGTTCTTCATCTCTATATCCCCGTAGCTTTACTTTCCACACCATGCTGATCAAATCTGGTATAAAATTATATTGTAATAATACCATAGACAATTAAAATATATTGACAATATTGATTGTGGTTGGGATATGACCAGATGTGTTTGTTGTGGTGAGTTATTAACCCCTCCCAAATTTTATCTACAAAAAAAATGTAAAAAGGTAAGTATGTGCAACCTTGTGTTTTGTGTTTATGATAAATGAATTTTGTACATTTTCTTTTGCATAAACATTTCCTGGTTGATCCAAACCTAAAAGAATAATGTTTACATTAACAAAAATGTGTTAGCTCTGGGTCAGAGGTTAAATAAGGTTCGTGTATCACATTTGTAACCAACTTTATTCAACCTCTGACTAGCGCCGACACATTTTCTGAACGTAAAGATTAATCTTTTAGGCTAGGATCAACCAAGAAATGTTTTTAAACGCAAATGAAAATTTAAAAAATAATCACTTATCATACACCCAAAAAAAAATCAATTTTCCATAACAAACATGTCTGGTGGTCATACCAAAATTTTACTGTATTAAACCTATAATGAACCCTTTTCCCCAGCAAAAGACTGTTCAAAAATATTTTTAAAATTTTATGAACAATCCATTTCCTTTCTAACGAATAAAGTGATTGTCACATACACAGACAGTGACTGGGACTAGGTAATAAAGTAGGCCTATACTGTAATCTATAATAGTAGTAGTAACATGGGCGGATCCAGAATATTTTTTAGGAGGGGGGCTGAGAATCAAGAACGATTTTTCAGTACTACAAAAATTACAATGAAATAATCAAAGGGAGAGAAAAACAAAGCACAGTGAGGGGGAAATGAGGGGGAATACTTTTTTTTTTTTTTTTTTTTTTTACGATTTTAGGGGGGGTGGTGGCTACAGCCCCCTTAGCCCCCTGGATCCGCCAATGAGTAACGTAGTACAAGTCTACATACATTTCCACAAACTGACGAACACAAAGTCCCCAAAATATTATTGTCTCCTAAAAAAAATTGAGTTTCTAGAAACGCACCGGTTGTACTCTCAGTGTATATCGCTACTGGTTAATGACATTTATTGTGACAGTCTGTCTCCGTGTGAACGTGTGAGCGACAAACGAGAAGTCCGACTGTACAGCGTGCAGTCGCCGTGGCGATCGCGAGCTGATTCGCCCACAACTATTCATGTCAATATAGTGCCAACATTGTTTTAAAAAAGAACATTGTCGCTTGCCAAAAACTGTATCCTCAAATAATGGAAAAGGATGATCTTTGTGCGTGTACTCTTATTGATATCACGTTCAAAACGAAGACAGACACAGCCATTTTAACCCATGTCTGTCCATGTTACGAACGTGATTTAGTAGAGTAACCGCATGTCGGTCACACAGTTCATACGAATGCAGATAAAATGAAAACCGTGTCGCGAAAGTTTTTCAAAGCTTCAAGAATTTCGTGAAAATCTATGTTTTTTGCATGACAACGTTGAAACTCCGCTGTTCAGAACAATGTTGAGATGTTACTGGCATAATTTAGTCACGTTCATAACAAAACACAAAGTTTTACATGTTCGTAACCTTACCAAAATTTCCCGACAGACGCACGTCAATCTTTCACCAGCCTCTATTCGCTGCACAAAAGGTCAATGTTTAGGCATCTCATGGCAACAGTATTGCATTCTCATGTACGGAGCATGCGTGAAAATGAATATCGGCCGAATTGTAGAAAAAATGCGGGAAAATTAGGATGTTACGAACGTTATTTGAATTGGACAGAATTCACCTCCTCTATCCAAAGTTTGTTTTTTAATCATAAGGATGACTGTAAAACTGCCAGTATTGTCCATGTAAGAAAATATGCCTGTTAACTCTGTACTAAAATACATTTCCAGGTCCAGGTTGCCTGATTTATTTTTTTATCATAGGGATTGAACGTTCGTAACTCGTTGGACAGACGAAGTTACGAACAGTATCCTGACGTTTTCAAATCAAAACTTCAACCAAATCTTGAAAAATAAAAGATAAAGAGGCGGCAAAACAGGTTTATTATCTTCAGTGAATGTTTTTTGAAAATTTTTCGAAAATTGTTCATGTTTCTTTTTTTTTAAATATTTTTTATCAGCATTCTTATAGTTCGTGGTATCCAAGCAGTTTGCATGTTACACTCAAACCCCCAAATCCCGGTTGGACATTTTACAAAGTAACTCGCAAAATAAAATTTCAAACACACATACACTTTAAATTGTGTTTTTTTATTACTTGACAACAATTACAAAATAGTAATCTCATTTATTTTCTTCATTTCTTCAGGAGACAAAGTGAAAATTAATACCAAGTAATAGATGCACACTTGTAACCATTAGTGTGCCCATAAGTTAGTCTCCACACTCTCATTGGTTCATATTTGATACTAATGAATATTCAATGTCCTAGCGGGTACTTTTTCAATGAGATCGGAGCGAAAATATTCAAAGGTCAAGCGCCTGATGAATATGCAATTTACGTGACCTCACAATAAAAGTAGCGCATGCGCGTAAACTTCATGTCGCATGCAGCGCGTCTGGAACAGCGGTGAGTAAGGTAGGTCAACACGCCTTATTTACATACTGTAAAAAGTCTGACAACAGAGAGCGCACTTTTATTAAGGGAAAACAGCCGTACCGTGAGCAACATCTGCTTTCAATTTGTTGTTGAATTGATCATTTGTATCGATGTGATGATATGGAATGTTAACTATATCAGAAAGCAGGTCTCCACTCATCATAGTTTTCAGACCATCCACTGTAATGTACTTTCAGGTACAACACCCCAGATTCAAATTTCTCATCAAGGACCTCCAATTCAAAGAGTTGTTTTGTTGACCACTTGTTAGAAGCCTGGCTCAACCTGAGTGATTGTAGTTTCGGACTAGCAGCTAGAATAGCATAATTGATATGCTGCCTCGGTCTGAAGTTAAATTGTCTAGCCATCAAATCCTGAAAAAAGTTAGGACAAAAAGTAATTCAGTTACTGAAATCCAACTGTATTTAAAAGGGAAGTATTTTGCATTGGGATGACAAGTACACATTTCAGGCACAAAAACAATTCTGTTGTAAAAATGGCCATTCTGATTAGTCATTATGCCGAAAATTATGACCAACTTTTTAAAAATAGAATGAGAAAGATTTAGCTTAGGGCCTATGTTTAATTTAGTATTGTAGCAAATTAGTCCTAGCCCTAGGTTTAGGCCCCTAGTTAAAAAGATCAAAATAAAAAAAAAGGAAACAAAAGTCATGTAACAGTTACGGCCTGCACACAGAATATAAATATTACTAAAATATAGTGATGTCTTTCCTTTCAAGATAGGGTTATGTTTCATTTTTACTCTTAATCTTACAATATTGGGGCCCAATATTGTTAAACCAAAGTCTCAACATAGAGCCTGTAAAAATGTGCAGTGTAAACACCATTATTTCTTTTGACAAAAGGAAAAGCAAAGCAAAACATGCAAAATCACTGGAATCCTGTCCTAAAATCATCTACATTTTGAATGATGTATTCAGCCATCAGATCTAACAGCTGATTGCATTTTTTTTAAAAGTATCTTCCTGCCTGGACAAGACCCAGCAAAAAGGTCAACTCCCACGCTCCCAAAATGAGAAGTTCCTGTACTTAGTCAATAGTGATAACACGACACACGTACGTACACACGGACACACGACACGGTAAACACTGAAAAAGTTTTCGAAGTGAAGTGTTTTACTCCCAAAGAAACTTAAAATTCCAGCAAACTACACATTAAAATACACCAGGCTCATAAATTAGAAAGAAAGATATATCTATGTTAAGGTTTATTCTTAAAATCGTTGTAGATACTTACCACATCATGCCTTTTTTGAAACAAATCGTTCACATGTAAAATGACACGACAGCCAAATCGCGAGGAACGCTTGCATGACCCATTGACCTTGTACACAATAAAGTTATGCTATAAAGCAGAGGATTCCATTGGACAGGATTTATGTTTCATTCAAGGGCAACAGGTTACGATTGCCCAATCACCAACAATGTTACATGAATGGATATATAAACTGTTCAGCTTCAAGAAGCCGTTTGATCCAGGCAAATGCGTTGCGCAGTGCACGAGCTATGACAAGTTATGTTGTGAGAGTAATGACAATTTCGTATTTTTTCCACTCCCCGCCATAGGTGCGAGAAAGAAAGTCAATTTGTTTAAATGAAAAGGGCAACAAGTCCACTATTATAAAAGATTAAACAACTCAAATGAATTGAAAGTGAGTAATTTTTTCTTCTAACTGAATGATATTACGGATTGTGTAAAAAATTCTGCATTTGAAAAGTAAGTTTTGTGCGTATTAGGGACCAGACAAAACTCGCTCAATGCAAATGAGCGCTGTGTTCCGTTATGTATATCCAAAGTCCATAACCCACCCCAGACCGAGGGATCTCCTATCCTAAGTCAACCACCCTCCTTCCCCCGTGCTTTTTAACAACTGATCCAGTTCAGTGAGCACACACTCCTCTCCCCCAACCCCTAGGATCCTAGTCTCAACAGTTCCCGCCTGCGCGCCTCAACGAACTAATCCTCCAGCATCCATTCATGGGATGATCCTCCAGCAGTCTACTTAAGCAGCCGATTACATTAACACAGACAATCACCATGCAGTCTGATAATCAAGTCCCTAAGGTTGCTCCACCACCTGTCTCGTGCATATCGGGTCACCCGAATGTTTCCGTTCCCCGACGGTTATTTGTCATGAAATGTAAACACACTTTGTGCCATCATTGCGTGAGAGACAATACGTTATTCCCCATTTACCACAGATTCGGCATCCAGCAATGATACCAACTGTAAATGGGCCATATAAGTGCCACAAGTGTTGCATTTTTTAGTACTATTTGATGTTTTGTTCTAAAATTTCATTGTGTTTCTTTAAGGTTACTTTCTTGTAAAGTTGATTTGAAAATGATTCGCCATGATTGGCACCAATGGACTGGAAATATGGTGATTACAATGGTTGAAAGATAGATTTCAAGTACCTCTCTCCCCACCTCTTTCCTATCAAACTCCGGCCACATCTACACTGCACATTTTGTTCACAAAGCAAATTAGCAATTTTCATGTGAACTGGATAAGGTGACGTCATTTTCGTTGGGAGGGTCATCAAGTGATGCTACGTTCACCAGTACTCTTGAAGACAATTACTTTGTACTGGGAAAAAATCGACAGTCTGTACTGCCCCTTGTCCAGTTATAACAAAAAAATCTATCCTTTCAATTTACAATTTACACATCATTATTTGTGTACAACATATGGGCAGAAAATGAAAAATCTTCCACCCCCGTATTGCCACGCCCACCAAACTTGGCACTATTGTTGGTCTAGCCCACATACAGCACATAATTATTAAATTGCAATTACCCTTCCCCACCTCTTTCATATCCTCCAAACTCGGCAAGATTCTTAATCGGAACATATCCCCATCTCACAAAACACAGCCGCTTCCACCACCCTCATTGTGTCAAAACTACGCTAGTCACTGTCTAAATGTACATGTACATATGCACACGTAGGTCGGTAAGGGGTAGATGTGACATTCTCCAACTTGAAATGAACGTTCCTGTCTTTGGGGGTGGGGGTTATAATAATAATAATAATGTGTGGACGTATATAGCGCACGTATCCACCAACTGAGTGGTGCTCAAGGCGCATTATATTATTACCCCTGCTCATAAGGCTCATAAATCATTCCTGAAACCATCTGAGCTCCCTGGGGGAGTATACAGCTCAATTGCTGCCATTACAGCGCATATAGAGCTAATCAACCAACTCTGCCCTCACAGGTACCCATTTAACCCCTGGGTGGAGAGAAGCAATTATGGTTAAGTGTCTTGCTCAAGGACACAAGTGTCACGGCCGGGATTCGAACTCACATTCTGCTGCTAACACCAGAACTTGAGTCCGGTAAGCTAGACCGCTCGGCCACGACACTCCGATATATTATATCACTTTTCTGGCACGAAATGTGATCAGGGGGAGGGGGACTGCAACTTAGTTTCACAGCCTTACAAGAAGACACACTGGACACCAAAATGCATGTACTCACCAACTTCAAACTTGAGCATGATTTTACTAACAATTGGGTACACAATTTTAGCAGGTAAATAAATGGGAGACAAGTTTACACATGATGTGCCAAGTAAAAGCAGGGACGCAATATTGCCGGATTAGCACCGAATGTTGGAAAAGGTATACAAATATATAAAGTATATAAAAATACAAAACTCTTTAAATATATATAAGTGCAAAACTCTTTAAAAACAACTAGAAAAATATAGAAATAGCCTAATCAACTACCCTAACCCCCAATATTTCAGACGAATTATACCAGTCAAATTAAGTGGCAAAATGAATACCTCCACCAAAAAAAGTAACATCAGGAAAAAATTACATGCGATTGCACTAAACAATAATAATAATAATAAAGCATATAAAAATAAAAGTCTTAAAAAAATAAAATAATCAAACGCTCTAATCCCCAATATTTCCGATGAATTATCCCAGTCAAATGTACACTGCTCCAATCATTGTAGAAAAAAACATTCTTCTAGTCTCCAACAATTTCTATAAATAATTCTGGCAAGTCATTGCAATACAATTTACACTGCTCCAATCATTGTAGAAAAAAGAATTCTTCTAGTCTCCAACATTTTCCATAAAAAAGCTATACATTACAGCAGCACCCAATAATTCTGACAAGTCATTGCAATAACAATTATACTGCTGCAATCATTGTGCAAAAATCAATTATTACAGCCCCCCCCCCCCCCATAATTCTGATGAGTGATTACAGAAACAAGGGCATGGCCCTGATTTCCCAGGGGACTCAATTGAGTTTAGTTGTTGTCAGAAGCCTTCATGGCTGTCTTAATGCGAGCAGAGGTTTCAAGTACTTGCTGGTTGGGTGACACCATATTATATAGTGCTCATCCGCAGTGGCCACAGTGTGTCCAAGGGTACTGGCCAGGTGCTTGCAACACAGAGACAGAAAAAGAAAGATAAATGTCTAGTCGCCATTTCTAACCCCGATCCATCAGGTAAAATTCCTTGCTCCACCTACCTTCGATTGACCTCTTCATCTCGGGCAAGACATGTGGCGACAGCTTTCCTCAAGTCAGTAGCCCGCACACCCGTGTAGCCTGCGATCTTCTGGACGGCCTTGAGTGCCTTTGAGAATGAACTACTATCCAGAGGACTCCCTTCGCTATTAAAGAAAAGACAATCACCATCACACTTGCAGGGCGCTTTGGGTCGGACAGCGCGGATGTACTGCCATACGATGGTCTTGCCGGTACCCTGCACAGACACCCTGATCAAGGACAAAAAATAGCAACAGGGAAGGAAAATCATAATTAAGAGTAAGATTTGAAGGTTTGCATGGTGAAGTGAGAAACAGAAGTAAGTTTGCGGTACATTCAATTCAAGCATACGTTAAAATGTAATTTACATAAATAGATTTCGCCACGCAAAACCCGATATGAATAATTAATTAGTATATTCTAACCCCGATTTTCTCAACGGATTCACATGATTCACATTGGTTGACATTTTAGGCCCGAAAAACCGGATTTCCGGGAAAAAACGGAGAAATCAGTCAGTGGGGTTCTGAACCGTGAGGAAACTCGAAACTCAACATTTCGGACAGTATGCTCTGTCCGTCGTCAGGGGACAGAGCAATTAAAGGGGCACTGCCATTGTGACACGTATTTTTGGAAAAAGTGCTGGTTCGTAGGCGCTCTAGTCTCCCTGTGGTTTACATACAATTTGGACGTCTTGTGTACTTGGCTTCGGATGATCACCGAATGATCGTTGTTGTCCCACTTGCCGTAGGAAGGACTGAGTGCCTCACACATTCGCAGATTAATGATCCCGCTGGGACGTGATGCAATTCCACTGAAAGTGTGTGCCATTGCCACCCTCATAGCAAGCAGGAAACGGGAACGTGGCAAAGACTGGTCGCTGCTTTCGGCCTCTTGAACGACATCATGGAAGACTTTCAAGACATTATTTCAGACCAGTATCTTCCGGTAGACCTTCTGAAGATCCAGGACTGGGCGCTCTTTTTCTTCTTCTTTTCCGGCCCGCCTTTAACTCTTTTTCTTCTTTCCAAATTCGGCTAAACGGCTGGAGACAAACGACAAGTACTCGTTCGACAACTTCACAGACTTCATTGTACAAGCGTATCTTGCAGCACGATGTATTAGTAATCGAGCTTGTTGTACAATGAGGCGAAAGTGCACCCGATGTCCTGATATTGCGACAGCCATCGCTGGATCTGATCTTGTGTCGTCACCAAGTTCCACGGTATGTCTGAGGGACTCTTCATCTTTTGCCCGCGGTTAGCGAAAAAGAAGTACTTACAGACGACTTGCACCACCTCCCGCGGATGGTTGGAACGAGGAAGAGATCTACCGGTATCTCTGATGTACTGCTCCAAGTCCTCATCGAGAGCACATGGATATGAACTGTTTAGGTCACTCAACTCGGCTGCTCTGCGTGACTTGCGAACGGATACATCCTTGGCAGGTGAAACGTTTTCAAGTGTTGGAGAGCCTTGTTTAGTGATTGACAAGTTACTGCCACAAGCATCACTCGGACCGTCATCGCCACCACCACTGCTTCCGCTGCGTTCTGGATCCTCGTCAGTGTCTGGAGTTGAAGAAGCATTGCCGATATTCTTTAGACTTGTGCTGTCATCCAAGGCGGACAGTGACGAAGAGGAAGGCTGGCGGGTCTTGGGTCGGGCAGGCGTTGCAGATCGGACAGATGAGAGGGTGGTCTTGTGTACTCTTGACATGTGGTTGTAGATATTGGCATACTCCTTGCCGGGACGGCAACCAAAGGGACAGCTCTTCTGGTTACTATTAGACTTGCTGGAAGCATAGCACAAATCACGCAGCTTTCAATATAGATGCTTTTGCAAATCCGCTGGCCACTCTGACACCGCTTCAATGATCTCCACGAAGTCATCCTCAAACTCATCCAAGGAACTGTCCTCCCTATCCTCGGAGCCAGTGGAGTGAACCGCAGAGGCAATGCTGTCTGTAAGTACACAGAAGGTAGTTAAAGAAAGTGTTAAAGAAAGTTTTTAAGATATGGCAAATGTAAGGTACTGATTTCACATGTAACAGGGACACCAAAAGACTCGGTGTACTGTTACGGTGTGACAGTTTATCCTTATCGTGTATGAAGAAAATACATTTGATTTGTAAAATTCATGTTGTGAATTAAGTATTAGTGCAGCTCTAACACACATAATCTGTTATGGGTATATCAATTACTGTGAATGTGAAGAAATTCACAAAATTTCACACCTTGTGTAAAGTTGTGTCCCCAACTTCACGGAATGACTCAAATACCAAAAGTTAATTGAAATAAACGAAAGACCTGAAAAACCACAGTGACTTTTTAAGGACTTACACAGGACAGAACAACAATTTATGCATGTAGAAGATAAAATAAGTTGGTTTACAGCGAGTAATAATCATTCCAGTTTGTTAATTTGGGTAAGTGACTAAGTTTTTAAAACTTAAATTTGCTATTAACACACCAGAGTTCTGTTCGTAATGGAACCTCTTGACATGCTAGAACTGATTAATTTAAGGTTAAATCCTTCTGTAAATTTTGAAGCACTCTCAACATGTAATTATGCACGTATACTTTGTAGTCTCACAGGTTTATTTATACATGTACCTGTGGCTCAGCGAACCACCTTTCATTGACCAACTTCAATGGGCCTCTGACCTTTTGAACAAACACAAGTTGATGGCTGGTAGTGATATCAGTCATGTCAGTCATACAACTTTGATCTTTTGATTTAGTGTGCCTACATGTCTGACATGTTCTGCATGCAAAATTCACCAACATCGTGATACAACTTTGGCCTAAAGAAATGACACAAGATGCCGTCTTGAGTCCCTCCCCCAGATAGCAACACTGCAGTGACATCGGGCCAATGTACATGTTGGGCTAACGAAACGGATACATTGGGGTTGGCCTAATGTAAATTTGGTCATCGACGTTACGATGGGCGTTAAATGCGGCCAAACGTTGGCCCAACAATCATCGGCCCCATTTACGTTGAACATTTATGTTGAGGCAACATTGGTCCCGCATTGGGCCAATATACCATCTACGTTCTAAAACAAAGAACTAGAGTTGGTCTATCCTTTTACCTAAGGCCCATTCTAATTAATACAAAAGTAAAATGCTTTGTTCATTTATATAACCAATTGTTATTTGATTAGTTGTACCCATACACTAGTCTACCTAAATTTACATGCGACATGTACACTACATGTGCAGTCAACATTGTACTTCAGATTTCCAAGTTCGTGACATGTCTTATAATAGTCAAGGATCCATAGACTGTGCAGTCATGCACTGTAGTTACACCATTTTATTATTTCGAGCTGTTAACTTGTAATTATGTAATATGTTTCAATTAAAATTATTTGCTTGTACTTTTGATATACACTCGTATACAAACTTTCTTATAGACAAATGTACACAAAACTACATGTACAAAAACTAACTTAAGATTTCTAAATTCCATCAAATTGCTATAACATTATCAATGAAAATGGACTACTTCTAAGCTCCGCCTACAAATTTGCATTTATGTTAACGTTAGCCCAACATTGGCTGAACAGCAGCGTGTTTGTAATTCTGATCATATAATGTTATGACTTCTTTAGGCAATTTCAGTATACTAGCATTTGATTGTGCTACCTTAAAACACTTAAATGTAAGCAATGTTAATTCATATTTATAATAAAGACAGTTTTTTTTTTTTAGCCCACATTGGCTTAACAACAACTTTTCTCTTAGCCCCTGCCTCATCTAGTAGTATTGTGATTCTTGTGGTTACCAATATTCAAGAGTCCTTAAGAAAAAAAAGAGATGTCAGCTTAAAATCGTTTGATAAACGTTTTACCAACAATGGCTGCCGACCATCAAGCCAACGTCGACGTCAATCCAACTTTTAAAAATTGCCTTAACATCTATTTTTGACGTAACACCAACATTAAGACTCTGACCTTAAGCCTACATAATTATGCCAACATCAGCATTCCACTTAAAATGTACGTTGGCTTACCATCGATAACCAACAGCGCAACTAATGTTGTGTTGACAAACTTAGGCCAATGTTGTCCTAATATTGGTAACTGATATGATGCCAACTATATTTGCAGTTTTAAGTATAATCATGATATAATACAATAGGCCGTCAGCAGAATCTAAAAAAGCCTCCGGAAAATGAGTTTCGCGCTGGCAATCATGGGAATTTTAAAAAAAATTAACAGTTTTAGCCACATAAATTACCAGAGATTGATATTCCGAAAAGTTCTCCAAAAGAAATCCTGCAGTTTTCGTGTAAAATGCCGTCAAAGTAGGCTGAAAATCGATGACCCACCATCGCGAAACTACCTCGCGGCGTCTACATGTAGCATGCTAGCCTTTCTCCAAGGCGGTTCATGTGTTTTAGGCAATTGTATGTGCAGTCGTTTTTGTGTATGCACACAGCATGATACACAGGGATCTTAGTGGTCCCGGACCCCACGCTTCAAGATACGTGTTTGTTGGGGGTTCCCTAATTTTCTCCTGTTATGAGTATCCGCCCCTTTACCATACCTCGGATCGGCCTTGATAAACATTTTGATAAACATGTATACAGTTTGTACGTTTTTTCATACTTGTAATACTGAAATTTCACAAGTTGCATCTCTGACTTTTGCTTGGGCCCTCCACAAATTCCCTGAAGTTAAAAGTGAATGAAGTGGCCTTAATTAGAAGATGTTAAATAGTGTCCCCAAGCAACCAATCATGTCCTGCAGTAAATGTCCAGATAGCGCCCCTATTTTCGTACTTCGCATTTACTATGGGAGGAATTTGGTGATAAATCCTGTATGCGCTTCTGAGATGGGACTGACCAATAATTTGGAGCTTCCTATACAGACTTAGGTAAAACTTGTAGCTTTGCATGGTGAGGATGATAAGTAAGACTGATTGCGGTGACACCATGTGGAATCTCAATTGAGTAGTAATTAGTTCTGAAAAGAACTGGGGGTACAACTCGACGTTTCGATCAGTATGCTCTGATCGTCCTCAGGAGAATGCCGGACTCTGGAAAATGCTGCTGCTTAAGTAGACTGCTGGAGGATCATCCCATGAATGGATGCTGGAGGATTAGTTCGTTGAGGCGCGCAGGCGGGAAACTGAGACTATGAGACTAGGATCCTAGGGGTTGGGGGAGAGGAGTGTGTGCTCACTGAACTGAATCAGTTGTTAACAAGCACAGGGGAAGCAGGGTGGTTGACTTAGGATATAGGGGATCCCTCAGTCTGGGGTGGGTTATGGACTTTGGATATAGAAGATCCTTCAGTCTGTAGTATAGGTCGCCAAATGTCGCTGATGAAGAAACCGATGTCCTGTGGCACAGTGTCGTGTTTGACGATCTCGATGGCCTCTCTGATGCGTCTGGGGTGCCATGCGTCGATGGGTGTGATGAGTTGGGCTGCCTGCCAGTCGATTTGGTGGTCCTTGATGTGCGAGTGCTTGACGATGGCGGACTTCTCGAAATCTCCTCTGCGGCCGTGTGCTCGGTGTTCCTTCAATCTGATGGGGAGGTTGCGTTTTGTTTCGCCGATGTACACCTTACCGCACTCACAGGGGATCCGGTAGACTCCCGCTCTGTTGTTTGGGTCCGGTTTGTCCTTGTGGGTATGTAGAAGTCCTTGGAGTTTGCTGGGGGCTGAGTGGAACACACCGGATCCCCTGTGAGTGCGGTAAGGTGTACATCGGCGAAACAAAACGCAACCTACCCATCAGATTGAAGGAACACCGAGCACACGGCCGCAGAGGAGATTTCGAGAAGTCCGCCATCGTCAAGCACTCGCACATCAAGGACCACCAAATCGACTGGCAGGCAGCCCAACTCATCACACCCATCGACGCATGGCACCCCAGACGCATCAGAGAGGCCATCGAGATCGTCAAACACGACACTGTGCCACAGGACATCGGTTTCTTCATCAGCGACATTTGGCGACCTATACTACAGACTGAAGGATCTTCTATATCCAAAGTCCATAACCCACCCCAGACTGAGGGATCCCCTATATCCTAAGTCAACCACCCTGCTTCCCCTGTGCTTGTTAACAACTGATTCAGTTCAGTGAGCACACACTCCTCTCCCCCAACCCCCAGGATCCTAGTCTCATAGTCTCAGTTTCCCGCCTGCGCGCCTCAACGAACTAATCCTCCAGCATCCATTCATGGGATGATCCTCCAGCAGTCTACTTAAGCAGCAGCATTTTCCAGAGTCCGGCATTCTCCTGAGGACGATCAGAGCATACTGATCGAAACGTCGAGTTGTACCCCCAGTTCTTTTCAGAACTAATTACTACTCAATTGAGATTCCACATGGTGTCACCGCAATCAGTCTTACCTATACAGACTTGTTCTCGTTGCCTCTCAGTATAACACCTCATCCATAGATTATCATTCAAAATAAATGAGGTCACCTGTATTTATACTTTGGGATTTCTGAAAATGTTCAACTTGGAAATTAGCCCTCAAAGTTTGCGACACCCCCCCCCCCCCTATGTGAAAATCCTGGATCCACCCTTGTTATCTGAATGTATGTCAGAAATTTTTCAACATTACTGCCACACGTTTACTTTTGTTTTGTCCGCCCTAATTGCTTACAGCTTGTTCATTGATGCCATTGAACAATCGATGCCAATACTACAGTGCAAATTTGGTTGGCCATGTTGGCTGGCAGTTGGATGATCAATAAAATTGTTTTTAAAAATTTTATCCGAACACTGTCACAGGAATGGCATGATTTAATTGTTAAAAACAGGCAATCCTACAATGTACATAAAATTGTCTTCAACTTGTTTAACATTTTCAATGATTATCTACAAATGATGCCAACTAATCGTGATTCTCGCAATTATTTTCTGCGCTAGTACTTGAGTAGTAATATTCACTAATTACTCAGGCTCAGTTATAGGGACTTGAAGAATTAAAATACATTTGTCTGATACCCAATAGCACATTTCAGTTATCCAGAAATAATTTCACAGCATTTCTCATGCATTAGTAATGTGCAAGTGGCCCAGTTATTTGAGTCGTACGTCTTGTTAATATGAACTGTGTGGTACATGTACATGTACAATTACTGTGTAAATATTGCTATTAGTGTTTCTTTCATTTTGTAAATTGCTCCTTTTTTCTTTGCTCGGAAAATTCTAGGGGATACAGTACAATATCGAATTGTACAGTACAATATCGAAGAGAGAGAGATCTCAGTTTTCCCATTTGTATGACACAAAAGTGATTTCATTAGTGGTTGAGCAAAATCACCATAAACCACATAATAACCACGAATGTGGTTATTGTGTGGTTGAGCCAATTTTGTTTTCTCATTTTGAGGATTTTTAGCATTCTGTGGTTGTGGTTATAATGTGGATTGTTGTAAGGTCATCGCGAAGTTCAATGAACTGCATAGAAATGTTAAAAAGTTTCAAATTTCCAAATTGCCATAACTTTTATTTTAGTAACAACTGGACTTGCATGAATGGTTTATGTTAACTTGTGATACAGTCCAGATACAGTCCATTTTTTAATACATTTGAAAAACATCAATTTTTTTTTAACTTATCAATCTGTGGTTGGGCCAAAACATTTCCAGATGGGCAAGGGCGTTCAATTTAGAAGGGTGCTTTTAAAAAGCTCTCTTAATACAAATAATTCACAAATACACAGGTTTTACATTTTTAAAATAACCGTTATAATCTGTTTTTGTTATACGAGTAATAAACAGAATAACAAGTTGTTCATATTTTGAAAGCAGACAAAAACATTTCAGTATTTAATGTACCGAAAGCCACAGAGTGAGTAATGAGTTTCAGTATCAATCCATTAGAATAACATTTTGTATGGATTTCTAATCTGCAAGTAAACTAATACCTGGAATAAATTGCCTCCAAGGGTTGATTGTTAAAAGGGTCCTATTTAAATTTATTTGAGTTTAATATTTTTGTGCTTAAATTTTTACCCAATATTTAGCCCATGTCATTTTTAATTTTTTTTTTTATTTTTTTTAATTTTTTCAGAATAAATCAAACTAATAACAGCAGCATATAATGCTGTACATAATAGTGAAAAGCCAATTGCAAGAATATTATTTGAACGTCAACTCTCAATATTTTGAATGTCAGTATACCGTGTATCCATAGGTCATTATGTTTTGGAACAAGGTCTTGTGCAGTTACAATGCAATGACACTAAGTGCTAGGTCCGTACGTCTACAAATGCTTCTTAACACTGTTTTTAGTATATGTATTTAATTTTGAATTCAACGCTACTATCACAAGTCTTTTGCACAAAATACAGTCACAACTACTTCTTTCAGCACTTTTTTAAAACAATTTTATTCAACATCACTCAGTAATGAGTTCATTAATTTAAAATCAATCAATTGCAAAAATTACATGAACTAAACAATATAAGAAATTGTATGACACTAATTTAAAATATGCAGAAGATAAATTAAAATACCGACATTGCTAAATTTGAATTCTGTACCGTGACCTACTAATTTTCCTATTACCATGAAACTTTCTAAAGGTACAGCAAAAGCAATATATTATATTATATATTGCACCTTCATCACCTTAAAATAAAGAACCTATTATGCAATTGCACTTTTTAACTGATGTACGTTTCTATCTGGTGAGTGGCTAAGTTGTCATTTTCTATATTTACATTAACGAAACGGGAAACAAATGAGATTTTTATTGCTGCTAGGGGATCTCCCATCTGCACAACTGTCATGTAATTGAGGTGAATGGCATAATCAGTCTTGCTTTATGCCAAAGATACAACACTCGCCATATTCTGTGAACTTTAAACAAAATTATAATAATGGTTACTCCAATTTCCACGTTGTTATAATTATATAACACATGGAAAAAACATTATAAAAGTTGAACAATGTTATTATTTGAATATACTAAGTGAACACAGATTAATATTTTGCTGAACGTCACTAAGAGTGCAATGTTGGTGTTAGTATAAACGTTCCAAACTCATGTTTAACATGCTTATCAGCATTTAAGCAGTGCAACAAAGTTAAAGTTCAACTTTGGCAGACTTTTGAGACCCCTGGTGGCAGCAGGCATACCAGAGTCTTTTTGGCTATTTCTGAACATCCCCACCAATTTTGAGCATGCGCAATTAGTACTGAGAGGATGCCTGCAACTGTTGAGTATACAATGGAAAAGGATTGCTCAAAAGTCTCCCGTGTTATATAAAAATGTGTTACTTTTGTTTAAACTTCCAAACATGTAAATAACTTTTACTCGATTTCCTTCACACAAACTGTTTTTTCTAAAAGCTTAAGCCCTTTGATGAATCCAACTTGTCTCTGGTCACATCCAGCTTGTCTCTGGGTGTGGATTGAGTTGCCTGTGAATCATTTTATGCAGAATTCAGAGAGCACTTAGTGCTTATATTTTAAGCAGAATGTGGAACTGCAAACTTTCTTCTGACCCAAGTCTTTATATTACCTGGAAAGTATGCACATCCTCAAATGTTTCTGGGTGAACCGTTTTCCTGCTGTTAAGGAACTCTCCCAATGTGGCATTCGTTATAACACCTGTACGTGGGGCTTGGTTTAGCATTATCTTCATTATAATGAGATTACGCAATCTCATTATGTGTGCCCATTTCATCTTATTTGCTGAAAAGAAAGAGAAATAAAATAAACTAAAACATTAGGTACCTTAATTTTTAAAAAGTCCTGATTTTAATAAATTTAGTTGTCAATAAAACAAATTTTGAATTACCCTGTTTAAAAATATTTATTTACTGCTACTTTTTATTTTCAATAATAGCTAACCAAGGAAGATAAAGAGATTCTGCCAAATGCACACCTGCATATGAAGACATGCACCAAGTAGTTAAGAAATCCTAAAAGCTGTGAACATGAAGATAGCAAAACGTCACCATTGGAGGTTTAAAATAAAATTCACTGCTATACTCCATGAACTTACCGGGATCACACAATCCTTTCAATTCAGATTCAGCATTTGCACTGAATGTCTTGATTGACTTGGCATCAATGATTATTTCTGTAAAAGAAGAACATTACAATTTGCATCCATGTTGTGGTTTTTAATTCCAATTGTTTTCTTTCAGCGTAGTTGCCAGAAAAGCCTTTGTTGTTTTTGTTTACTTATTTCTTCTTATTTTACTTACTTCTATGTATCCTAAATCCCACAGACTTTGTACATAAATTTTGTTGGCAACACTTTTGTTGTCAAACTAAAATAGCATGGACATAGACCATAGCTAAATTGGAAACCAATAAGTGACATCATGATGATTTTATCATGTGTCATGTAACATGAGCCTAACGGGCCATCTTTGAACACAAATTTTGTAAGGCAAGTGTAAGTCAAGGAAATTAATCCAGTACTTAAAAGACTAACTGAAGGATAAACTGCATTTCCGTAGCAACAACTACTTTGCAGTGAAGACAGACATCATCAGCACAGGTTAAAATAGTAGTCGTGGCCAAGTCCAGCATTATGCCATGTTCATAGAGTTTGAATTTCTGAAACTTCTAATAAGGCATATATATATATATATATATATATATATATATATATATATATATATATATATATATATATATATATATATATCTTGAGAAAGTAAGATGGTAGATTTGAACTTTTTTAATGGCTGTGGTAGAATATGACCTTAATAATTTTACATAATTGTGACGTCATTAATAGGAAAATTTGTTATTATGGATGTTTGATTGTTTAAAACCTTATACACTTGGTATCTCCCATAGACACATACGCGTACACATTTGTAAGTGGCACTCAAATTGGACACAACTTTCAGTTGTCATTGTCATTCCGACAACCGCACGTCACTGGGGATTGAATCAGGAAGACTTAGCAAAAACTATGGTCAAATTTAATGTATGGATGTCAGCTTAATATATAACATTATGTAATGGGATTTCTAAAGTTGAACTACCCAGCAAACATTACAGAAATGGGCCAGAACTGGCCCAGTCCTGATTTGCCAGAAATGCGGCACTGGGCCAATTCTGGCAAATTGAACTGGCCCATTTTTGGCTTGCACAGAGGCTTAGACTAGGCCAGTACAGAGCCACTATTGGCCTGGAATTGGGGCCAGATAACCACGTGTGCATGCATAGACCAGTTTACCACTCTCCTAAACTGTTGCAGGGATCCTATATATACTAATGCTCCAATCGTATGCTTATTTAGTTATGGTTGTTTACAATTATAGTGCATATTTTAACATGTTGTACTTTTGACAGTTAAGAAGTACAGAATACTATTACCTTAGCTGTCTTGCGGTTTGCCGCAATCAGCCCAGCAGTGGGCCAGTACAGGCTCTGTATATTCTTGCCATAATAGTTTGCCGCAATCAGCCCAGCACTGGGCCAGAACAGGCTCTTTACTGTCTTGCCGTAATGGTTTGCCGCAATCAGCCCAGAACAAGCCAGCACTGGCCCAGTGCCATCGTGTTTGCTGGGTAATTACGTCCACAGATCGAGAGTGGTCAATATGCACTGTTTGAATGCATTTACTATGTCGGACCCTGTCATATTGCAGTTGTCCTCTATGTGCGCACGATTATAGACCGTCAATATGCACTGTTTGTATGCGTTTGTTATAATTTATATTGCAGGGATGTTGACAAATCAGGATTAAGGATTCAAGGTTGTCACTGTAGGTGATCTTTTGTCATCCATTATTTTAGAACTAGATGGATGTACATACCCACAATCCTTGGATAATGTGGCTACTGGCCACTGCCTCTGTTGACCGATTTGCAGCCACATAAAACCGGTGTTGCGTTTCCTCCTGGTGGCTCATGCGATAATCAACTTGAGACCGTTCAGGGGCCGACAGGGAGCTCCATGACTATCAATCAAATAAAAAAAGTTACAAATTGTATACATTAATGTAATTATAACATAGTAAAATTATGTTTTTACATGTATGACAAACTTGTAATTTGGTTTTGTTTGTAAGTTGAACACCAAACACACATCCACACATCATCGAACGATCTACAAATGTACTACCATTTAAGAAAATAAAGGCAAAATCTTTTAGTAATTGATTGTTTCAAATCATATTTGTGTTAAGGTCAGAGGTCAACAATCCCTTAAAGAGCCTTTGATCAACATCTAATATCCACCTTCAACTTTCTCTTGGCCATGCACAAACACCCGCTATGGTCAACGAGCATTTGCACTCTGGAACAAGCTTCCTCTGCTCATCCGTGACTGACCCTCCATCATTTCATTCAAGACTCAGTTGAAAACACATTTATTCAGACAATCAAGAGCACTTGAAAGCACTGTAGAAAGTGCTGTATAAGTGTTACAACTATTATTTATTATGTACCATTGACTGCTGACCCTACATCTACAATAGTGCTTTTGAATAATGTTACTGAAAGCATGTTAGTAGTCTTTGTACTAATACTTTGGTTGTGGTACTACACACGTATAATCTACTATCTGATAAAGCAAATAATTTTCACTTGCCTGGGTAGCAACTGTCTTTCTGATGATTGTTGGGCAAATTTTTCCAACTTTACCCGCGTCAGTCCAAAGTCTATATATAAGAAGGGAAGAAATTACGGGAAAAAGAGAAGAAATGTTAATTGTAATTAAATTTAATATAAATCTTCAATCGGTAAAAAAGATTAACATTTGCACTCGGTATGTCAAATTTGCATGCTCCATCCACATTTAATCAAACAGAAATTTATAAAGCACCATGATTCTAAGTTTGACTGTTGTACATGGTGGGGGTAGAGGAATTTGTACATTAAAAGCATGTAGTTGTTGATGTACCCATTTTATGTTGAGGTGTCAACAAAATGCGGACTACATGTACATTATTTACGTTTACATAAAGCAACCATATTAAACCATGTTAAATTGTGTAGGTGGGTCATGAGAGCAAATTTTTGTTAAAACCATCTGGGGTTGCACAGCATAATGATAAACCACTAATTTTAAGTGCAAACTCACTTAATTTCTTTTTTTGCATCATTCTGTATAATATTATTCCTATTCCATTACACATCAGTTCAAGAGAACAACTTACAAAATTTTAAATCCAATATTGCTTCAAGGTCGCATATTTCCAACGAGATTGCATGCCAAACCCCATTCCCATTAAGTGCAGACCTTAAATTGGGTATACATGTTTTAACAAGTACTCCCAATTAAAAGGAAGGTTGCCAAACACTTACAAGCCTAACAGAAGTCAATATCCGTAAACATTTTATTACTTTCAAAAGTAATTCACATGTGCTGCAGCTGCAGAACACTGTTGACGTGGTTTGATTGTTTTGCACTGTGCCCTACAGGGTTTTTACAAAAATTGTATAGAATTATTTTAAGGGTACTTTTGGAGATCTTGGCCGACTTTCTCTATTCTTTTTCCTCCTGGAGCCAAGAATAGCGGAAGATCGGGATCCCTTAGCTGTTCATTTGTAGTCTTTGGTGTTTTTCTCCTGCCTTCCATGGCGTATATGTAGAGCCACCTGTTGAATGTCTCGTTAATGGTAACCAGTTGTGGGCCATATTTACCCCTGGTTTTGTGATTGAGCACCTGTTAAAACCATAAAAATATTTACCTTCATAAAGAATAACGTTATTTTAAACAAACATTTATAAAACCCCAGACAGTTTAGGCACTAATTTATGCGTAATGCAATCAATACATACCAACCCTGCAAGGTTTTAAGCGCCAGCAGGTCTTAAACAGCTCCAGCTATGTCTGTATCAGCTGTTTAATACCAGGTAAACATGGTCATGTGACCACCTTTCAACCAATAGGACTGCCTAAACTGTCTTGGGTATTTAGGAATGCTTAATACAAACAATTTCATTTAACAAATGTACATATATATTATACTGAGTGTATGTTACCTTTATGACGGTTTGGGGCTGGAAGTTGTTGTCCAGGAACTCCTTTCTCTCAAGCCATTCTTTCATGGTCAAGTTGACTACAAAACCTGATCTTGGGGCACCAGTAAAAAACAGTTCAGCCATTAGGCAATTGCGGAGGTGGAGTATGTCCCGCCACAGGGCTTTGTCATCTTGCAGCAAGGCTGTATAAATATTTAAAAAAGATTATGCCACAAAAATATATATAAGTGGTTGAAACAATTTTTTTACAGTCACCCTTAAACTTGTTTTGTACAGGGTTGGTATTCAAAAAACATTGTTGAATAGCTTTAGCTGAAAGCCACTGATCAGAGAGTTAAGCAGTACCAAATTTCAGGAGAAACATTTCCATCCAAACTGCTGTCAGAGTCGAAACAAGAGAATTAGATGCAAGCAAATCCCAGGCAAAACATAAAAACCCTTTTTTGGATGTTTTTGCCAAAAGAGGTGTTCGTGCTGTTGCACTAACACCTACTGTAATAAAGGAGAAAAACTATACTCACACACGACACTCACGATAGTCTTCCTTAGGGACTCCCTGAACGATATCACATCGTCTACAGTCAGAAGTAACTCTGCATACAAAACAAAAACTATGTGGATATAAAAATAATGACAATTGACGAAAAGGATTTTAGTATTTACTGTGTAACAGACAAAAGTTTTCAAACTAAGTTTAGTTTCATGAAGGTTAACTGTACATTGTATAACAATAATCATGGTCCACAAAAGTTTACAGAATTTTTGAGAAAGACTCTGCTGGGGTCGAAACGTGAGGCCTTTTCTTGCAGAAATTTTAGACAAACAATTTACAATTCATCCTTTAGATTTCTGTAATTTTTGGCCAATGTACATTGTAATAAACAGTAGAAGTACATTAGAAAGATGCAAGTACCACCCTCCCCCATTGGATAGCCCACTGGCTGTACATGTCTTATACCTGGTATGTTAGATTTCAGCTCTGCCTCCCGGATGTTAACAGCTCTCCGGAGGGAGACTTGAATGTCTTGTGCACAAGCTTTTGTCAGTTCGATAACATGCGACGAAATTCCATACCTCCTCCAATAAACTTTCATATCTAAAAAGTGGCAAAACTTAGTTAGGGAGAGGAGGTATGAGACTTGCGTCTTTGCCTGACGGCTCTCCTGTTGAAGGAATTTGACGATTCTGCAAGATGTAAAAGTATAATGAAGAACAAAACAGAAGTTTGCGATGAAGACATTTGGTTTTTGTTAGTGAACATTGACAATTTGTACACAGAATATGCTGGTTTAGGAAAATCATGTTAATTAGCTGATTCTCTGATTGTTTTTTGTTGAAGACAAGCACATACATATGTACAGGTTTGTTGAAAAAAAAAGACCCTGAAAAATTGGTTGGCTTCAACCTGAAAGCTCACTGATTAGAAATGTCATAAGTACTAATCCTTCTGAGGACATTTTCTTTCTGAAATGCTGCCAAAGTCCAGAACAAAGCATTTGAAAACATCCAAATATCCGTTCATGCTGAATAGTGATTGACGCAATTGAAATTTAAACAAATCCAATAACACGACAGTACAACATGCTCATGTGTTGCTGAAAAATGTGTTAAAAACTAACATGATTTTTCATTACTTTCATGGACTTCTCGATGTGGAATGAGCCAAACTTTTAATTTTGTAATATCATTTTTTTTCTTTTGCATGTCCATGTATGTATAGACAAACCCATTGGAAGTCCTGTACCAGTGTTTCCCACAATGTGTCACAAATAAGCTTTGCATTAATTTGTTTTACACGTTACAGGCATTTCCGACCAATGATGTTATGTTGGCGCAAATATGAAAATGCCAGCAAGGCACGTTGCCTCGCGTGTGCGTGAGCGTAAAAACACTGATATAAGACATACATTGTATATAATTGAATTAAAATGGATCAGTCTGTAAGTGTAACTTAGAACACTGAACTGTGGCTTTTAGTAACCCCCTCCCCACACACACACATTGTGGCTTCACACACTTTAGGAACACTTACTTTTGGGGTATGCTGGGTTTAATTAATTCGCAGGGGTACTGGAGGCGTAAGTTTTTGGAAGAAGTCTCCAGCTGTCGGCGGTGCTGGTTTGCTGACCTGGAGGCAGATGCAGAATTTCCGAATTTCACCGTTTCGTAGTCAACAAATGAGTCTAATATTGACATTCCTTGGAAAAAACAATCAATGGAAGTTCATTAGGAAAGGTTTGGCAACTAAAAGTTTACTTAATCAACCTCCTTTAAAAAAATACAAGTTTCTCAATTGCATTTGAATTAGACACTGTGTGTAGGAAACAGTGTTGTCAAATCACACATTAACCCTAACTCCCTAGGCATTGTATTAAAACAATAAAAATCCTTCAAATTCCTCCAACTGGCTTTGTTGTTTGGAGTTAGGGTTAAGACCATGCACAGGAATAGTTCACAATGCTTTACTCATTACCAAATCTTTTATAGAAATGTACATGGGTATTGGGGGGGGGGGTGCAGTGTTTTACATGTACAGTACAATGTATGTAGATTGGACAATGTTGTAATTAATCTTGTCTTCTTTCAACACCCATCTACATCTATACATGTGAACAATTTCAAACATATTGGTCGTAGTCTCTTTTTCAGTTTCAGCTTCAGACTACCACCTATCAACTACAAGACTGAAATCCTCCCAGTTTAATAGACATGTTTGGGAAAATTTTAAAAACCATTTACCAATATCATCCTCATCACTTTGGCATTTTTCTGTTTCCACTTTTTGTTGTTGATTGTCCCTTGTTTCACCCTTCGGTAACCTTTTTACCATGGCAAGGTAGTGCAGGTAGGAGGCACTGTTGCGCTGTGAAAAATGTAAAATCATATTCCTTACATCAGTTAAAATATTGAATGTTTTATTCCAAGAATATGTAAAATAACGTGCAAGCCCTAACCTGATGGAAATAAAGATGAATACATGTACATGTTTGTTGTTATAAGCAGTTTTCAATAAAAGGATGTAAAGCAATTTGACTCAGTCTTTGATTACATTTTCTTGTTATTTTGGCAACCATGTTTTTTACTTCTACTGTAGGCTTGTGATCAGTACATTGTTAAGAACAAACATTGAGGAATGCTTTGGAGGTATGTATAATCGCTGACTGATTTACAAGTGTGCACAAGTTAACCAATCGCATAACCAAAAATATTACCTTGCTAAGTTAAAAAAGTTAACTTTGATGGCTGTTGACAAAAACTTTAGTAATGAAAATTTTTCAGTGATACACATACATGTAGCAGGGTCGTCATAACAATTCATCTACTTACATCCATTTTGTGTTTGTACCAAAGATGGATGTCGACCCGTTTTAACCCTTTGGCATAGCAGTCAGTGACTGGACAGTCTGCCAGCTTCCTCTCATAGGATTTCTTCTTGCTTGTTTTTGGTTTGGTGATGGGCTCCCTTTAAATTAATCAAAATTTATTGACTTTTAATTATTAGGTTATTTAAAAATGGATGAATATACAAGCAGAGCTAAACATCATGAAGTTGTTAATAATTTAAACAATTTTTCGCTTTGCAGTTTTGTCTTCTAATTTTTATCATCCAGCAAAGTAAAATTATCCTTTCTGAGTGGCCATAAACCATATTTGTTTTATTTTTATCACAGGATAAAATGCACAGTCAAGAGTACCATTATCCATTATGGCTGAATTTCATAGAGCTGCTTTAAAAGCATAATTTTTGGCTTAACAAGTTCCTTTTAAGTATAAGCAGGAAACCAGTCAAAGAAAGTACATTCACATGTACATGTACATGTGATGGTATTTTGGCTGGTAACCTTGTTCTGGGAAGCAAATTTGCTTTGTGCTTATAGCTACTTTTTGTGCTAAAGCATCTCTATGAAATTGGGCAATGGATGGTAAAAAAAAATATAAAAAAGAAATGCAGCTTTCTTCTAATGCTGCCTGTCAACATTTTTCCAGGTAAGTTTTCAAGAGGAGGGCTTACATGTCGAGTATGTTTTGCAAAGCAATTCAGGACTTCGAATTCGCAACTAAAAGTTCAGCTCATTTCTTAAAAGGACACAAGTGTCACGACCGGGGCTCGAACCCACACCCTGCTGCTGGCAACACCAGAACTTGAGTTCGGTGCGCTAGACCGCTCGGCCACGACACTCCACATGTGTTGTGTTGTGCAATTTGAATTAATTGGCTGTGTCCTCTTCTATCGTCATCCAAGATCCAAGAAAACTAGACTTGGAAGTATGTTAATAGTTCTGAGAGTGATACCATAAAGTTACTTACTTTTGTCTCACCCTCCCCAGCACATGCATACGCTTCTTAGCGTCAAGAATCTTGTGCATCTTCTTGAGGTGTTGGGCAAGGTGGATATACTTCGATCCCTCTTTACAAAGTGGGCAAGTGTGAGCCACTCTCTTGGACTGTTGATTAAATGAAACAGAGCAATCATAGGTATTATTTTGAACAGTTGTTTCTTATGACCTGAAAAGAAAGAAAAAAAGTGTGTAAAAATCATGTCAAAAAGCAGAAAACTTATATTAGCCCCATTTAGCATACTTGGAAATGTTCTCAAAATTAATAAAACATGTTTATAAGTTATAGATTAAGTTACAGATTGAACTAACTAAGAACCCATTTTTAATGCAAAGCTATGCCTTGCGCGCAAGTACTGCGTGCGTCACGCGATAGTTTGATCAAACTCCTGGCATGATTGGTCTGTCAACCACTTGGATGCATACCAAAAATATAGCGCTTGATGCAGCTCAAAGCTATAACATAAGTTGCCCGCAAAGATGGCATCTATCGGGAACTATCTACCTATACAATGATTGGATGGTGCAGTATTAACAATTATAAAATATTTTGGAAAAGTACTGCCCAAAATTATTTTAACATTGTGACACCACACATTTTTAAAACAATAATATTATTATTATTTATCATGGCAGCCCAACCTTGTAAAAAATTATGGATCAAAATCTCATGTCACAAAAAAAAATGCATTCTGTTATTTTATTATTGACAATTGTGTGAAATATATTTTTACTTGTATGCTCTCTATAATTTACTTATTGATACTACGTATATTTATTAATGAATGCCCTGGATATTATTTGTTTTAAATTGATTAAATTAAGATTTAACCTACTTGCTTTGTCCTTGTTTTCAGTTGGCTGGGATACATCCGCTTAATTTTATGACGTCTTGAGCTGAACAAGAATTCTTCACCAGAATCTCCTTGGCAGTCTTGCTCTTCTTCATCACTCTCCTCCTCCCCATCTGGTTTCCACTCATCGTCTTCGTCATCTTGTCCATCCTCATTTTCTTCTTCCTCCCCATCATTGATGTCGTCTTTAACAACCTCCTCTCCAGCTTCTTCGTCATTGCCATCACACTTAATAACCTCTTTTTCAAAAGATCTTGCAGTTTCCTCTGCAGCCTTTCCAGTGGAACATGCGCCGCCATTGCTCATATTATTCAAGATTGAATATGCCTACAGAAAATGATCAGATTGTTTCAAGATAACGTAAATACTGTGATCTTTTAACACTAATTGGTTATTTACGTGTGGGTGTGACCAAAATTTCAAATTCATCTGGACAGGTCAACTTGTTTTTCAAAAACGTACAATATTTCATTTTTTAAAGTGATTTCCTGGACAAGCTGCTTACTATTCAGTTACTTTTCTGTATAAATTTAAATCACAGGGAGTAAAACAAAAAAGAAAAAGAAAAACGAAAAAGTATTGGCATAACTCGAGCAAGATGACCTTTAACCTTTAAAGAAAGCCTTCTGATCAGGACATGCTGCTTACTGTTCAGTTATTTTTTTCTGAGAGTGTAACAATTTAAATCACAAAACTGAATGTAAATGATTAAGTTTTGATTCATAACCAGGTTACACTTTCACCATCAAGTGTTCTGTCTTTCTAAATATAAATTATTTCCTTTGTGAGACAGCTAAAATCGATTCCTGAACATTCCATAACCAAATACAAGTTCAATCTGAAACCCTGGCTCCAAACTGGTACTTTTTATTTGGTCATACAATGTATTCATGGATTTGGCTGCTTTAATACATAGTACATGTACAAGTTAAAGTAGAAGACATTAGTTTTTGTTTAAAACTTTGCCAAGCCTTTTTGTTCTGGTATGTTCTTTGAATTTAAGTTGGGAATGTACTGTTTACAAGTGAACAAATGCACTAAGTGGGAGGCAAGAACTTTTGTCAAATAAACTTACATCCTGTTGGTTGGCCATCTTGGAACAATGCTATCTATTGATAAGAAAAAAAGAAAAACATTGCATTCATAAAAAAAAGGTTTCCAAGCAAAGATTTGGATTTAAACCTACATTTTCAAGTATAAACAACAAAAGAATTCATTATCATTAAAGCCTTCAAAGGAAGTGTTAATTAAATGTTTCCATTGAGGCCTGCATTGGGAGAGATTATCAGAAAATTTTCTAGAATTATGCAGGAACTTTGCAAATTTAATTTTTGTTTACATCTTTTAAAGTGGTAAACATCCAAATGATAGTTTTTAAATTCTTTGTTTTTCGGAATCCAGAAGAATTTAAAAAAAAAGGGGATTTCAAAGAGCTAGCAAGCAGTTTTTGTAGCATTCCCATAATAAGTTATGTCTAACATCAGTCTGCATGACTGTAAGCATGGTAAGACATCACTTATAATAAAAATGTTGTAGTTGTCGTAATGGTAACACCTAACAGTAACTGATTTTTTCTTATCCTTATTGATCAATTACATTTTAAAAACTAAAAAAGAAGAAAAAAATGCTATACTTGCAAATAACTACATTCATATTATGTTATGATTTTTAATTAAAATATTTTCAGTCAGTAATAGGGAACAAACAAGTGTGTTAAGCACTGTATACTCAGTACTTTCCCCGAGTCCTGTGTCTTTAACGACAATAATGTGCCCTCAGTTGTCACGATGGAACCAGAACATTTCAATTTCGGCCCATTGGTGTAACTTTGAATTATGTAATACTGTGTGTTTGACATCACTCGTGAATTCCAAATACCCTTTTGTTCTCTTATCAATGAATGTAAAGATGTTTGATTTTTGAATTCTGATAATGAATTTTAATCTATGGTACACAGTTCAACAAAACTAAACATTTATAACTACATACAAATTTTTACTGGTTCTGGCAAAACCTAACCTTTGATTCAAGAGTGAGATTTTGATAGTTTTCCCAACATCGTTTCAGATAATTTGTAAAAGAAATAAATTAAAAAAACTAATTGTCATTTTATAATTTTCTTACAAGATATTATTTAAAGTAATTTTTAATTAATAATTATATTGTAATTAACATTTTTTGTCACTGCATGTTATTGTGATTGTAAGTTATTTTACAAGGGTTGTTATTTCATTTTGTAATTGTTTGTAAATTGTTTGATCAAATATGTGTATAATAAGTCACAACATGTTCATCAGTCACTACAAAAAAATATATAATTATATCATTGTTTTCAGTGTTTTAACTTAAACCACAAATTTTGTTAAAAATGTTGTGAAAATTACATGACTATATGCTGCACACACAAAAATAATAAAAATCAAGCAACTTTTGTTCATATCGGGTTTATTATTGTGCTAATTTTAGTATGGAATTTTGGAATTCAAACTGTCCATTTGACAGATTTTATCAACCAAAAAAATTTGTGATATATTTCTTTTTTCCATGTTCTGACCATTTTCAGCTTTGTTTTTGTTACCACAAAAAAGGACTTGATTGCGTATTCCCACCATGCAAAATTAGTTTCATAAAATCCTACTACTGCACAAAACAGAACTCAAAAGCTTTTACAAGAATAAACTTTTTTCTGTTATGTCTTAATTTTTATAAATGTTGTGTTTTATTGACATATTTAAAATTAATTCTTCGAAGATTTGTGATAATACAAGAAATACCCCCTCCCCCAAAAATGGGAAAAAAGGAAAAGTATTGTTGTTGTCATTGTCCTCGATCAAGATGACCTTTAACATTGAAAGAAAGTCTTATATTCGACGCAAAACAATTGTTTTTTTAAACATATTTTAAAGTGAATTTGTATAAATGTGACGTCTCTACACAATTCAGACGAACTTTAGACTCTAGACTAGACGTTGACAAGACTTGACCCTTGACCATATCGTGTATTTTTGTTGATACACAGTTTGTTGGAAACACGCCAACTGTGCGCTGCTACTTAGATGTTGTTGCAATGCAGGCGAGCAGTCGATCAAGCAAACCGACCACACACATTCGTATGTCTGCACCTTCCCAAATGTTGTAGAAAGTGACTGATTAGCATGATGTGTCACATAATCTTGTTGTTTTCTTACAACTGTCCACCTGTAACATGAGATGCAGAACTGAAAATAGATGGCTGTGAATGTAATGACTGTGATGTTAAGCATGCATACATACATACGGTTTAACCCAATTTGTAAATATTTAAGACATCGCACCATGTATATACTTCAACATATTAAAGATAACAATCTTGAGATTTTCACAGATATTTCAAGTCATTTGTGAAGTTTTTTTCCAAACTGATTTAACTTAAGTTATACGTAAAATGAATACAGTAAATAGTGCACTGATTAATATTTTTAACAGGTGTGTTATGTAAATATACCAAAGGACAATACTGTGTACATGTTAACTGTGAATTTAATCTGTAAATTTAAAACACAAGTATTAGTAAATTTAAAGGATTTTTATTGTCAGCTTTCAAACATGTTGGTCCTCAAGAGAATTAATTCAGTACAATGTACTTATTTTGTTTTTAGCGGGAATTTTACTCATCTGTTTAGACAAACTATTTAATAAATGTTAAATATGCTTAGAATTATTAAATTATTATTACGTGTAGTTACAGTGTAGACCACAAATGTATAATATAATGATACATGTTATGTGCTACAATTCAACATCTTTGCAATTATTATGTGGGGTGTCTTTTTTATTTTGTTATTTATAGAGTTGCCCCCCTTCTTTTTTTCTTGGGGGGGGGGGGAGGGAACGGAAAACCATGAATTTTGTTCTCAAATGTTCACATGTTCACTTTGCACATGGGTAGGGCTGATTGCATGGTGTTTTAGAAGTAAAGAAATTATTATATATATTATATAATGAAAATGTATGCAACAGTTTTAACAGAGAAACTGCACATATAAATAGTAACATGATGTTAAATGTATTGATGAGGCTTCATTGAGCATGCCTAAGTTTTATGGGAGCTGCATTTTAGGGCCATGTCAAAAAAGGAAGTTTACTGAGAACTTGGTTCCTGACCCGGAAATGTCCATAAATTATATTGATTTTACATCTTTTTTCTGTGAATTTCCATACAATGTTAGAAAATGTGCTACCCAGGTGTCTCTTTCTCTGCATTTGGTTGGCTCCAAATTGACTATGAATATTGCATTTTGTGACCAGTGCCTCAGTTTCAAAAGTATGAACATTTAAAAAGGATAGCTTTTCAGTATCACTTGCCATGTAAATGAATTTATTTGACTTAAAATAAAACTCTTAACCATTGATTTTGAACAAAACATGACAGTTTGTATAAAAAAAATTATTCATTAAGTCTTCTTATTCGTGTGTTAATTAAATGCACTTCTTACAATGTTGTGATACAATGCAGGCTGTGACGGTAATTAAACCTATTTAATCGAACACGAGTATCATTCAGTGATATTTTCCTTGGTGGCATGCAATGCATCTTCATAAAATTAATGCAAAAGCTGTCAAGGCTGTTCTATGCAGGGAGATTTCTAACAGTTGTACTACATGTATCATATTCAATGTGATGTGAGATTGCGATACACATGTACATACATGTAGTCCCAACAGTGTGTTTCATGTCCAGCATGGGCTTCCATAAAGTCACATGGACCACCATGGGGTTCACGTGGTTCATCATGGTGTTTTCAAACCACCATGATGTTCACATGGGCCGTCATGGTGTTCAGTTTGGCCTTCATGGTGTTCACTTCATACATTATGGTGTTTACATGGGCCACCATGGTGTTCACATAGGCCACCATGGTGTGTACTTCGTCTATTATGTATGGTCCATCGTGGTGTTCACATGGGCTATCATGGTGTTTACAGAGGCCACCATGGTGTTCACTTCATCCCAAATGGTGTTTACATGGGCTACCATGGTGTTTACTTGGGCCATCTTGGTGTTTACATGGGCCAACATGGTGTTTACTTGGACCACCTTGGTGTCCACATGGGGTCATCATGGTGTCCACATGGGCCACCGTGGTGTCTACATGAGCCACCGTGATGTCCACATGGGCCACTGTGGTGTCCACATGGGGTCACCGTGGTGTCCATATTGGCCACCATGGTGTCCACATGGACCACCATGGTGTTCACATGGGTGTTCACATGGGCCACCATGGTGTTCACCATGGGGCTTTCCCATAAATACCCATGGGACCCCATGGGTTTCCTATGGGGTCCCAAGGGGAAACCCATGGGAGTTTTCCATAAGGGGATGCACCCACATTTGGATGTAATTTAAACAGATCAGTCTCTTAAAAGTTATATTTTTTAGTTTGTTTAAAAATGGCTAAAGTTCTCTCATTATATAAATTTTTTTTTCTTCAAAATCCTACCACAAAAATGGAAATATTAAATCCTCTTTAAATACAGAAAATGCTTTAGACCCTCTGTATTGTCCGTAGTGCATTCAACCCCCCCCCCCCCTTTATAACTGCAAGGTTGATCATGCCAGACAAAAATACTCAGGATTTTGTTCCTATCTATCAGGATTTTGTTCCTAATGCATTAATGTCAATGGCTTATCTTACCTGGAGTTGTTGCTGTTGTTTGGATACAGTCGGTATTTTACTGTGAGGTTGATCCTGCTAGACAAAAATCATAATTGTGGATTAATTTACATATAGGTAGTGTGTTAAGGCATTAATGTTAATCAAATATCTTACCGTACCTGTAGTTGTTGATTGGATGTGGTCAGGTTTTGACTACGAGGTTGATCATGCTGGATGAAAATCATAATCAGGGATTCATTTTTGTTCCTGTCTCTTGATTGTGGTAATATTGAAAGCATCTAGGCAGTCCGTGTATTTACAGATAGTGTGTTAAGGTATTTATAAAAACATTCAAATTCTGCCGACATTTCCACTTACCCAGTGACTGCATCCAGGTTGATCTTCCTAAAGAAAAAAACATACACCATGTGGTAAAAAGACTTGGGCGTTTTCTTTTATTTAGTTGCATGTCGTGGCCGAGCGGTCTAGCGCACTGAACTCAAGTTCTGGTGTTGCCAGCAGCAGAGTGTGGGTTCGAGCCCCAGCCGTGACACCTGTGTCCTTGAGCAAGACACTTAACCATAATTGCTTCTCTCCACCCAGGGGTTAAATGGGTACCTGTGAAGGCAGAGATGGTTTGCTCTCTATGCGCTAGAAATGGCAGCAATTGAGCCGTATACTCCCCAGGGAGCTGAGATGGTTTCAGGAATGATTTATGAGCCTTGTGAGCCTTATGAGCAGGGATAATAATATAATGCGCCTTGAGCGCCACTTAGTTGGTGGATACGTGCGCTATATAAATCTATACATTATTATTATTATTATGTGATGCACCCACATTTGGATGTAATGTAAACACAGATCAGTCTCTTAAAAGTTATATAAACAAAATGGAGCATAAACTTATCTTAACAATGGTAGGAGGGATGGGGTGGATTATTGACATTTAGCTGGTGAGGGCATTGGGTGTTGCTAATTGGTTGAGACAAGTGACTTTAGTCCCTGTATAAGGTCCCTTTTGCAAAACGCCATGTAAATTTACACTCGTTTTTAAGGATGTTATGTCAAGGAAAGTCTGATTTTTTTCTCTCATGAATTAGCTATGGGGATCTCTGTAGCTCTACTTACTTTAGAGGCTGTGTTTAATCACATGTATCTCACAATGGTTTGTTACTACAACGATTTATGCTGCAAAAAAGCAGAATTCTAATCCACGTTTTTCTGCCTCTTTAAGATATTGGTAACAGATTCCAAACAACTTGGGTCTCATTTGCAGGGTGCACTGACTTTTCTTGTGTACAACACTATAAGAATTGTAAACATGATTGTCTTACTAATATTATGTTGTTTATTTTCCGCCAGGCCAACATCTTGTTTCTCAAGCCCTGCGTGGCAACATAATATGATCGCTGAGTTGATGGCTCATTGAGCCATCAACTCGGCCACATTGTCGGCTTCAGTTGTTGAGAGCCCTCGAACTGCCTGGATGGGTGAAAAAAAATACCATGCGCAGACTGATTAAAGATATAAGGTATTCATTATTTGATATACATATACATTTTTTCCCTCATATTCATCATCGCACAAGTTGAGTGTGCAAAGTGCTACACACCATAATAATAAGTGTTCAATAATTAATAAAAGTTTGTCATTCTTTGATTTATTTGATTTAAAAAAATCTTTGAGGCTCTGGCAGATGATTGTAATTGGATCAGCAAAGGCAAGTTCATGTACCTGTGCAGAAGACTGCTCAAATTTAATAAGAGGGATGTGCAATGTGCATGAGACACAAAATTAATCAAAATAAGGTGTATTTCATCTGTTTTAAAAGTCAGTTTTGCCTATTATAAAAAAGGTGGTTATATTTATTTATAATTATTTCTCTGCAGAATTTGAACAGAATTAGCATATACTTTGGTGGCGACAGTCTTCCTGACAATAGTCCTGCAGACCGAATGATGTCCAGGTCCTCTGCAGCTCCTGGTAGACTTTGTATAAGGTCTTTCCGAAGCTGCCGATAAAAAGGGGCGACTCATCACAAGTAATGTCCATACCTGATGAGAATTACAAGGTAAGGACAAATGTTTTAACCGTAAATTCCACAAAACTATTTTTTATGCTTATTTGTTGTACTTATCTTTTGTCTATGTTGGGAAGTATTATATTAAGAAGTAATTAATTAGGGTAATCACGTTCATGTCAAACTAACTTCAAGCACATGTACGCATGTACATACATTTTCAGTTTTTGTCCTTATTAGCCAGTGTTCAAATAATCATAACTCATAAAGTGAGTGCCCATCCCAAATCTTTCTGGAAATGTTGCTTACATCTTAAGCTAACAATAAACAAAAATTACGCATTTTCGCAAATTGAGGTCAAAGGCCATATATTTACGTAATTTTTTTGTCGTACGTGGTATAATTTTGATCTTATTTTATGAAAGTAAGGCCATTTCAAAGCTTTAAAATGATGTAAAGTTTATCTCTGTGTAGGTGCTTTACTTTTGGAGATATGGCTATCCGAACGTAGCAGGTGATGCTAATTAGTCAAAAGTTCGTTAACCTCTATCTCAAAAACTAATTAACCGAATGACATAACATTTCACTTCTGGGGGTTTCTCAAGGAGTCCAATCAGCACAACGAATTTCGTTTCAATCCGTGACGGTCAGGTCCAAATGCGTGTTGAATTGACACGGATTGACCCATGTGTTAGTTTTAAGGTTCTGTGAACTCTGCAACTGTTTTTGTCTCTGCACAAGTGACAATGATGTTTACCATAGCAGTAAAGCACAAAGCTTGTGCTGCTAAATAATCTGAGTCACAAATTTTTGGATGTGGAGGTATACTGAAGGATTCCAATAGATGAAGGTTCCCATCAAAAATGACTTTCAGTTATTAATGTTAAAAGTTATTCTTATTCTCACATTCGCATCCTCTTGTCAATGGCCTGGCGTGCCGAACATAACACGACAGGTGCTCCTGCAACTGTTGATCCAGAAACAGTGTTGCAGGCCCTGCCCTTGATGTTTTATGTGTTTTCACCTGTAAAAAAAAACATTTTTAATGTCCAATGACATGTCATTTGGCCGTGTCAATATTGAAACCAATAGTGTACCATACATGTACCTGTAATGCCTTATGAATTTTATAAGGTAATTGAAGTATTTATCGTTACGTGAAATGTAAATTCTATAAATTATGAAGTTTTTATACATATATGTGACAAATCCTTTTTTTTTCCCGAAAGAAATAAGTAGACAAATAGATTAAAAAATCCACCCAACTGAAAAAATTGTTTCCACCAAACAAACACGCATGACTCGTGTTTACGTGTCCGTATCTCAGTACAGGCTATTCTCTGCAATTACTAGGGACCGTGGGGTTACAGCCTTGACTCTGAGGTACCATCATACAAGAAATGAATTATCGATATTGATATATATTAATATTGATACTAATATTAATATTGATACTAATATTAATACTAATATAAATATTGATATTGATATTAATATTGATATATTATGTGTGATTTATAACTATTATAATAATTGTAGGCAAATACATGTACATGTAGCTATAAACATTGGATTTAATTTAAGCTATACAGCTGCAGCTTTTATGTGGTCCAAAGGTACACATAATATAACAATGAGATAAAAAAAAACATGTTCATATTTTTTTTCTTTCTTTTGTTTCAATTAATTTTTTGGTGGCCATGTTGAATTATTATGATAAGTGTGCATAAGATTTCAGGTACATTTCCAATGCATGAAGACAATTCAGTTCCTCCATTACATTCGGTATTGGTTACAATTATACAAAATATATATAGAAATGTGAACTCAAAAAATTTTGTTCAGTGGACATGGATCCTCTTGGCAGCCATATTTATTAAAGACTTCCACATGAATTTAAATGGCAATTATCCAAATCATTAGATCCTCTTTTCACCATAATGTTTAAAAAAAATCCAATGTTTTCAGTTAAATTCCTGCCATCTTGGATTTTTTTAGTCATGAACCTATATTTTCAGAACATTGTATTTTCTGAAAGAGGTAAATAGGTACATTTTGACATGTATAATTTGCCTTTCTATAGGCTTCAGCAATGTGGTATTTCTACAGCACTTTTTGGCTTTGGCCCATGTCCTATAGTGAAAAGGCCTGAGGTAGGACGACTTTCAAATATGGATT
>CM055829.1:37642446-37698847 GCA_029582265.1 Zoroaster sp. YZ-2022 | reverse complement strand
TAACGTCAAAAGGGGGCCCCCTACATGAGCATGAGCATAAACACTGCTTATTATTGGTGATTTTTTGTTTCGTCTGGACTGTTTGATTTGAATAATAGGGGTGACCGTTAACATACTGGCATTACTCTTAATGACGACTTGAATACAACTCGATCGCGTTCATTTTATTACGTTCAGGTGGCCTTCCTTCTGTCGATATGGGATGAACATAAACGTGTGATGACCATTGGATTTTCACTTACAAATTCTATTATTTCGAGTACAATTTTGCCAGAAAAAAAGAGGAAACAATAACATGTATTCAAGACCTCAATGTATGTATTTGTCTATGTCTGAAGCTTACAAGTAGGCCAAAAATTACTTTTAAAGCACATGTTTTCGTATTTATTAACCGCGGGAAAAACTTTGCCAACTATTCGCGAATAGTCGAATATTCGCGAATAACTGCCACACGATTAATCGAATAGTAAATTTCACTATTCGCCCAGGCCTATCAATGACAACTGAAAGTTGTGTCCAATTTGAGTGCCACTTACAAATGTGTACGCGTATGTGTCTATGGGAGATACCAAGTGTATAAGGTTTTAACCCTCCGAGCCGCAATACACCACAAGGGCCACAAGCGGAATAAGGGGAGACTCCGGAAGGCACTTTTAATTACGCGTAATTACACTACGCGATCCGTTTTCTAACGAACTAATACACTACCCAATCCTTTTCTAACCCTTCACTGACAGTCTAAATTTATGAATGGAGGTCTCCTAGACACTCCTACATTAGGATGATTGATAGGGTTGTGAAGGTCAGCCAGCTGACCTTTCTTGGCAGCGAGTACATTTGTACATGAGTGAACGGTGCTTAGATTTGTACACGCGTGAACGGAGCTTAGATTTGTACACAAACACATTGTGCACAAACGAATAGGCAGATTTCACGGTCGGGGGTGACCTTTGCTGAGCTCGATGTTAAAGCGTTACTATAGTATGTCAATCTAGAAGGTTCCATTGAGGATATCATGTAGTTTCACCGTAATTGGCCCAACGGTGTTTGAGCAATTAAACAAAAGGTCAAAAAGTGCCTTCCGGAATCACCTATTCGCTGCTCGCAGGGCTCTGGCTGGTTGCCCAGATTTCCCACGGTCGGGGGTGACCTTTGCTGAGCTCGATGTTAAAGGTTACTATAGTATGTCAATCTAGAAGGTTCCATTGAGGATATCATGTAGTTTCAGCGTAATTGGCCCAACGGTGTTTGAGTAATTAAACAAAAGGTCAAAAAGTGCCTTCCGGAATCACCTATTCCCTGCTCGCAGGGTTCAATCAAACATCCATAATAACAAATTTTCCTATTAATGACGTCATAATTATGTCACATTATTAAGGTCATATTCTACCACAGCCATTAAAAAAGAAGTTCAAATCTACCATCTTACTTTCTCAAGATATATATATATATATATATATATATATATATATATATATATATATATATATGCCTTATTAGAAGTTTCAGAAATTCAAACTCTATGAACATGGCATAATGCTGACTTGGCCACGACTACTATTTTAACCTGTGCTGATGATGTCTGTCTTCACTGCAAAAGTAGTTGTTACAAGGAAATGCAGTTTATCCTTCCAGTTAGTCTTTTAAGTACTGGATTAATTTCCTTGACTTACACTCTGCCTTACAAAATTTGTGTTCAAAGATGGCCTGTTAGGGTTTATGTTACATGACACATGATAAAATCATCATGATGTCACTTATTGGTTTCCAATTTAGCTATGGTCCATGTCCATGCTATTTTAGTTTGACAACAAAAGTGTTGCCAACAAAATTTATGTACAAAGTCTGTGGGATTTAGGATACATAGAAGTAAGTAAAATAAGAAGAAATAAGTAAACAAAAACAACAAAGGCTTTTCTGGCAACTACGCTGAAAGAAAACAATTGGAATTAAACACCACAACATGGATGCAAATTGTAATGTTCTTCTTTTACTGAAATAATCATTGATGCCAAGTCAATCAAGACATTCAGTGCAAATGCTGAATCTGAATTGAAAGGATTGTGTGATCCCGGTAAGTTCATGGAGTATAGCAGTGAATTTTATTTTAAACCTCCAATGGTGACGTTTTGCTATCTTCATGTTCACAGCTTTTAGGATTTCTTAACTACTTGGTGCATGTCTTCATATGCAGGTGTGCATTTGGCAGAATCTCTTTATCTTCCTTGGTTAGCTATTATTGAAAATAAAAAGTAGCAGTAAATAAATATTTTTAAACAGGGTAATTCAAAATTTGTTTTATTGACAACTAAATTGATTAAAATCAGGACTTTTTAAAAATTAAGGTACCTAATGTTTTAGTTTATTTTATTTCTCTTTCTTTTCAGCAAATAAGATGAATAAGTACACATAATGAGATTGCGTAATCTCATTATAATGAAGATAATGCTAAACCAAGCCCCACGTACAGGTGTTATAACGAATGCCACATTAGGAGAGTTCCTTAACAGCAGGAAAACGGTTCACCCAGAAACATTTGAGGATGTGCATACTTTCCAGGTAATATAAAGACTTGGGTCAGAAGAAAGTTTGCAGTTCCACATTCTGCTTAAAATATAAGCACTAAGTGCTCTCTGAATTCTGCATAAAATGATTCACAGGCAACTCAATCCACACCCAGAGACAAGCTGGATGTGACCAGAGACAAGTTGGATTCATCAAAGGGCTTAAGCTTTTAGAAAAACAGTTTGTGTGAAGGAAATCGAGTAAAAGTTATTTACATGTTTGGAAGTTTAAACAAAAGTAACACATTTTTATATAAAACGGGAGACTTTTGAGCAATCCTTTTCCATTGTATACTCAACAGTTGCAGGCATCCTCTCAGTACTAATTGCGCATGCTCAAAATTGGTGGGGATGTTCAGAAATAGCCAAAAAGACTCTGGTATGCCTGCTGCCACCAGGGGTCTCAAAAGTCTGCCAAAGTTGAACTTTAACTTTGTTGCACTGCTTAGGCCGTTTTTTTTTTTATTACTTGGATTACGGATTTGTAAGCTACAAAAAATGAGCGGGGATCGGGGAAAAAAAAAAAAAAAAAAAAAAGAAAATGATCGGGATTACGGAATTTCGAGCTCACGAAATCGGGCGGGGCGAAACAAAAATAAATAAAAAAATACCGAAGGCACGCAGGCGGCTTCTAAAACACGTACATTATACACAATTTATGTAGACAAAAGCAGAAAGTCACTGAATGAATGTCGCGAGTGTTTAGGCTTAACAAAATGTTCTGTTTCCGGTTTCTGACCGACCCTAACTTTACGCCGCGACCCTAAACTTTTTACATTATTCGGCTTGAAAAAAAATATATTCATATTTTTTTTAAAGCGAGAACAAAAAGTCCGACTTTTACCAAATTAACATATTTTAAAACAAAATTGAAACAAATAAAGACAAATTTACCGATATCTCCGTGATTTGAGGCTCATGATTTACTGATCCACGTAACCGGTTCCTAGCGCACGTGTGAACGTTGAGCGCATTCTACAGATTTGCACAATGGGCAGATTGCGCGCAATTTTTCCGAATCATCACTTTGAGCTACCATACAAACAGAGCGCAAATCTACAGATTGCGCACTATTTTGCTGGATCGCCATTTAGCTGCCAATTCTGCAGAGCGCAACCTGCAGATTACGCACAAGTTTGTCCCAATTCATTGAGCAAATCCGTTGAATGCGCTCCACGAGCGTGTACTCCATTTTATATCATGGAGGAAGGAAAATCAAGGCTATGTGCGTGACACCTTCGCTCATTAGTATTGTTAAATTTATTTACCCTACCATTTCTTTCACATCTGATCTTTCCTTATACCAAAACTGGTAAAAACGTTGTACATGCTAAAATAATTTTCGTCTCCCGAGACGAAAAATATTTTTTGTGACATTGTTTTACTCATTTCTCAAAAACTACAGCACCTCAGCAAGTAATATTTTAAGGGAAGCTTTCTATCATCATTTAAATCTTCAAACCGTGTAAGTTTAATGTAAATCTGTGGACATTGTTGTGTCCTACAAAAAGTACCCAAACCCTTTAAGCTTTTAGACTTTTAACAATTTTAGCATTTTTTTGAAAAGTTCCCAGCTTACAAAATCACAAAATTATTATAAAGTAAAAATAGCCAGTGGGTTTGAATTCCACATTAGTTTTGGAAGTGTATTACACTTAATTGTAGACATAGGCTAAATAAAACGAAGTGACACTGAAGGAGAACAAGTCCGGGTGGTTCATGTAAATTTATTTTTGCTAACATTCAGAGCCCCACTTTTTAAAGAAAACAATATTGGCATTTTTGTTTTCCCTGTTTTATTCTTGTTTAATTCCACAACGCTTTATCTTTGCTTAAAGGCACTGGACATTTTGGTAATTGTCAAAGACCAGCATTCTCACTTGATGTATCCCAACACATGCATAAATTAACAAACCTGCCAAAATTGGGTTCAATTGGTCATCGAAGTTGCACGAAAATAATGAAAATGCAAAACAGGCTTGTTGCACAAATTTGTGTGCTTTCAGATGCCCGAGAAAGGCTTCAAACCCGAAGTCTTTCTCAGATTCAAATATTTTAGGAGAAATTACTTTCTCAAAAACTATGTTACTTCAGAGGAGTTTTTCTCAATGTATTATACTATTAACAGCCCTCCGCTGCTCGTTATACCAAGTAAGTTTTTATGCTTATATATATTTTTAGTAATTACTAAACATGTCCAGTGCCTTTAAAAGATTTGTGCATTAAATTATTTAACTATTTATGCTCCTATACTGATTGCTCTTTGTTTCGATTCAAATGGTTTTGAATGATTTATCAGCCAACCCAGCATGTATATGTGCAATAATATGTCAAAACCAACTCTCGAATATGCCTCCAGCCTGCAGCCTCACTAAAATCCAAAGGGAGTATTGGGAGAAAATGCTACAGAAGGAATAATGCATTATTCTCACTAGTGATCTTTGTGGTACTGGAACGTACAGGATGATTTGTCCCTACCATTGCGGAGAGACTTTTAACTGCTTTCTCTTAATTCTTGAAAATCACTTTTTTTAAACCAAATACAGACACTGACTGCCTCCATCTTGAAACTTAACAATAACCTCAGAAACTCTAACTTTACTTCTGACATTTATAACTCATCATTAACCCGCCCTCGTGTCACAAGTGGTTTGCCCTATTCTAGACATGATTTGCAAATGGGGCAAGCACAGAGTCAAAGTGAACGTGTGCTTCTTGCAGTTCTTTCGTCCTCTTCAAGGATGCTGGTATCACCACAATGAATGCAAATGTCGTCAAAGTAGAGTCCAATGACTGAAACAACAAAAGAGGTGAAACAAAAGTTACTATAATGAACGAAACATGACCAGTCTCAACACATATCGATCCAGACGGACTTCAAACAAATGATATCAAAACAACATGTACACCTTTTGGAACCAATAAAATTTGACTTGAATGCGAGAATTTTGAGACATTGGCAGCAGCAGACACTGCGGTCCCTTTGAGCAATCTGAGCATGCAACTATTAAATATACATGTATATGTACCAGTATAATACTGTGTTTCAATCTGTGATGAACAAACGAGTGCTTCTCTAGTTACGATTTGATGGAAAGAGTTGTGTCCATGTTCAAATAAGGGATTACCACACTGATAACCCAGGTCATCTGCAATGCTGTGTATGTCGTCCCTCTGTGAATGAGTCAGCTTCCTTGCAGAATACACCACTCGTCTCTTGCCACATTCCCCACATGTATTGAACATCCTGGCCTTTTCTATAAACGAATCCATACAAATAAAGTTTTAAAAAAGCAATTGTATCATATTAATGCTACGGTCAAGTATTTTTACATTTCTTTTCAAATACCTCTTGTCAAGAGCGGTTTGTGAATCTTGTCATTCTCCGTCTGTTGAACTTTTGTGGTTTTCGAGGGCATGTCTTTGTCTTGAACCAGTTGGGGGGATCCATAAACCTCGGCAAATGGAAGATAATGCTCCTTATCTGGAGCCAGATCAGGACACCACTTGAGGTTGTCGTACTGGTCTTCAGGAATCCGTGGTGGATTAACAAAACAGTATGCACATCTCTCCACTTGGTCTGACGGGCATTTCTTCACCTTTTAGGAAAAACGAAATGAACCCACAAATTACCGTATTAATTTAAATGTAAAGGTATCTTGCTAGTTAATAGTATTGGAAGGATGCACTTAAATAATATAATAACACCGTTGTCCATGTGTACAACGATTCCAATATGAGAACTATCAAAAAGGCATGTAACATTTTACCTGGAACATATACTGACTTCTTTTACAGTGTTTTGCAAAAAACTGTGAAAAAGAATGGTCGTTCTCCATATCCTTCCTTTTTGAATGTAGGTCTATGTTTGGGGAAATTATATTAAGTATTCCCTCTAATCCAGCATCGTCTTGGCCACGGAGAGGTTCCCTAACGGATATCTGTCTCTCCTTGATGATTAGTCGACGGAAACGCTTCTCTAGCACTTCGACAACCTTCAGATACAAAAATGTACAGCTATCAGTTATTGTTATACCATGGCAGGCCCGATATTTCATTCTTGTAATGACAATGCAATTTGACAATCAAATCTTGGTTAAGTGCACCTCCATCAGTAAATTGTAACTTGAAAAAGGCAAAGGGCAAAGATTAGGTCACTGAGGCTATCACCTCCATAGACACCTATAAATGAGCAATGCCATGGCATACAAAGTGGAAAATTTTTGGTGGGAAACTGCAAGGGCGAATATTGCTGATGTAAAACTTTTTCATTCTTTAAACATGTATTAAGCATACCTCGTGTACACTCTCGAAAACTGCTTTCTTAAATGATGGCAAATTTGCAGCCTCCTTCCTCACTGCCTTAATGCTACTGCACCGCTTCATCACTTTTTCTTTAATATCTGCCATTTTCCCCCTTGCCAAAGCTACGTTCTGAAGACCAAGGTTTAACACGGACATAACTCTCTCTGCAGGGTTTATGTAGCTTCCATTTGGAGCTGTTCGTGCATGAATAAACATGTCTAAATCTAGAGCTAAAATAAAAAATGTGATTATTTATTTTATTTATATCCCAGAAAAAGTTGTATTAATGTTTTAACTCGCTTAGATCTAAAAAAAAACACCTTTAGTAACTTGTAGTTATATGCAGCATACTTGCTGTCTGGGTGTTCTTTTCGGAGAAGGCGTTGCTGAACTGCGTACTTCACTGGAAACCGCCCTGTGTACCTTGCAGCAGTTGCAGCATGTGGATTTGACGGCCAAAACTGGAATCTACAAAGTTAAATGTTAATAAACATTTTCATGGAAGGAATAACCCATTCAATGTTAACAGTTGGTGTTTTTACTTTAGAAATAGAATAGCATCTGTACTGATTTACCTTATCCAACTGATGCTGGGAATGTTGGCATCTTGAGGGAGTCGCTCCATTATCTGCCTTCTCAAATCTGCCACACTAATTGCAAATGGCATGTACAATAGCTCACCATGCCTCCTATCATTAACCACACACGACTCATCCAAGAACTTGGATAACTCTGCCCAAAATACATCAAACCTTGTAGACGAAGCATCCCCATTCAAAGCTCTCAGGTCATAGAATAGGTCAGGGTCGTCACTATTTGCAATAAACTCGAGAGCTCGTTCATCTACTCTGGCCTGTTCTGTTGTCTCAGAAGAAGAGTTGTCCTCTGTGGCAAATCGATAAATATCTCTCAGGATGGCTGGTTTAAGTTTTGAACACTTCATGTACCTGTCAAGGAATTCCTTCCTCATTGCTCTTGAGCTGTATTTTGGTAGCTCCACCTTCACACTGCCGATGACATCCATGTCACGTTCTTGTGACCGTTCCTCTTTCTTAGTAGGGACCCGCCATATTGTATGTAGCATTACCAAGGTAGTTACCCTGATAATATGTCCACATGTCCACATGGCGACCGGCACATTTAGGCCTAGACAGCGTATCCACTGTCTACGGTCAAAACGGTCTAGTGGCTCGAAGTCCATCAATGATAATGGTACATATTCCTCCATGTTGGAAAGTGCCTCCTGAAGAGGGAGGTACTGCTGTCCAACATTTTGGGATGCTGCAAAAAAATAAAAAAATAAATGTGTTCATGCTGCATGTATATAATACAAATTAAAAAAATAAAAACACAAACAAATTAAATAAAATAATACATTTTTAGAAACTTAATTAGCATCATAAACTGTGTGTAATATTCATAGAAATACATTTTGAACTATATGTATACCTTCAACAATTGTAAATGCAAAATTGACATCAGGGGATCTGGCTGGCTGTACTGCATCATGGTTAGCCTGATTTCTTTCTCTTTGTTTTAACAGAAATGTTGAATACTTCTGCATGCTTTCAACAAGTTGAGATAGGCTGTTGGAGATTACCACACACTTTTTGTGGCTAAGAAATGGTTGAAGAATCACATTGGACAAAATGTCTGTATGCATCTTCAAATCCGAGTAGTCGATCTAAAACAGACACATACAAAATATTTAGTTTATTGCAATCATAAATTAACAGTACTGAGCAAGATTATTTACCTTGGACTGACATTTTGAAAATGTTTAAGAAATATTTCTATATTAAATCAATTATGTGGTGTCCTTCCATGACGTGACATTTTTTCACACCTGTGTATAAAATAATCTGTTCCAAGATATTCAGACCATATCCAAACAAAGCAATTTATTACAAAATTAATGTTTGCAAAACTGTTGAAACCTCAAATCGATAAGGCTCTACTTAAATCATACTGTTTTGTTGTTGGGGCATCGTTAATATGTTTGATATTATAAAACTCAGTGATCACTTTGATCATACTTACCTTGGGTTTTGATCTGTGATGGACATTACAGTCATAATATCCATGAAAGGGTTTGAACAGCTCAGGTATTGTACAACCCCTGTCTTCAAATTTTCCATGATGGAAATCCAGATACCTAAAAATAAAAACATTACATGTGCATTCAAACATACAAGTACATGCAGGCAGAATAGAACACAAGGTGCCATCTGTAGTGTCCCATTTTACTAGGCGAAGCCAAAATAAAGAATGACATGTGATGTGTGTTCCACCAATCAAATGACAAGTGAGGTATTTTAAACATCCTATTTCAATATATTTTGTATAAATGAAGAAAACTTATCAACTCTGTAATTTCAAACAGCTTCAATTAAAAATGTTTATGAATCAACATTTACAAAAATAGTTTTTAGGGAAATGATTGACTGAACAAGGTTTAGGGCATCAGGTTTTATAGCAACTGCTAGGAATAACTTATGAAGCACATACCACAGTGTTTTTGTCAATGTATGGACAAACCTCAGTCCTTGGACCATTGACTCTGCCCTCGTCCAACCCAGGCCCTGTGAATCAAGCATGTCAATGCATGCGTTGAACAAGCTGTCAACGGCTGTCATCCTTTCTCCAGATCTACGAAAAAAAGAAATTCCACTGATATAAAAAACTAAGTCTTTAATATTCTTTGGTTCACAATCAACCAACATTTACAAATAATACACTGCATCTTTTCAATAACAGAATTATTACAGAATGAAAATAAATTGCAAATACAGTTGTTGCTGTAGGTAATACTTATTTAAAAAGTATACCTTTTTGGTGGCAAATGCGAGCGATCTTGCTGAGCCGCCATCATCACACTAAAAGCAGAGATGCCATGATTAGGTTTTTCTGCAATGCAGGTTCAAAGACGATCTCTAAAACTTTAAATTGAAAACCTTTGAGATCCTGCACCAATAGAGTAACTTCTACTTCCGTAAACCTGTGAATTCAAACAAACAAAATATATTTTAAAAATTTGTCAATGAAAATACAATACACATTTATGCAGCTCCTCATTCTTGAGTAATATTCCAGGTGGAGTATTAGTTAATTATGTCAAGGTTTTTTTTTATAAAAGCGAAATGCCAATTTATTAAAAATTTCTAAAAACATAGCAACAGAATGGAGTGCAAAGTACCAATGATCATGAGCAGGCCCGTAACCAGGAAATGTTTTTTCTATTATTATTCCTTCTTCTTGGGGGGTTAAATGCACATTGGCTCGTTAGTGCAACCCGTCGCGGAACGACGCAGGGGGAGTCTGCCTCTCTCCGGAGTTGGTGGAAATTTTTTGCAAAAGAAGGCGCAATTCAAGCTTTGCAGACTACTTCTTCAGGCAGACTTGTTTTGGTTTTGAAAATTTTCACAAAAGCATGCAAACGGAAAGGAGTGCAAAAGAACAATGATCATGAGCTGAGCAGCGACCTATGATCATGAGAAAATGTTTTGAATAATAAGACAGCTTGGAAACAGGACAGGATACAGGAATGCAAAGCACCAATGATCATGAAGGCAGATTGAACAGCAAGGAAAAACAAAAGCAGCTCTACAACCATATTCACTATCAATATAATGTGCTCCATGGTCAGTATTAATCACACTTAAAAGAAAAGCGTTAGTGCACACAGTTGTATCTCTTAGTCTTACCAAAAAGAAACAAACAGGAATTCTGTATCAATATAAAAATGTAAAAAGAACAACCAATAATAATTAGTCACGTAAAACAAAATAATACAAATAAATAATTATTTAAAAAAAATAATCTCGAAATATTAAATATTTAAACTATGACATGGACTACAGTGGGTCTATCTACGATAGTCCTAGGATCATTAATAGACCCACTGTACATGTCAACCATGGAGGATGGAGTAGTCAAACAAATATTATACATTAATTATTAATCTTCTGATGAAGAACAAAATATTATGCCCGTAAATTATGGGTAAACAATTTGAACAACAAAACAGTAAAACCCAACTTAAAAAAAAAAAAAAAAAATCCACTAACAAATCTCCATTGTTTGGCTTGTGTCAATTAAAATTAATACACTCCAGTCATGTACTATTTAATTTCACTAGCTTGCTCATTAAAAAGTCAATACTCGTACAAAAATGTGGGAACGACTATGGAATCTTACCCCTCAGATTTATCGAAATTGAAAGTAAATTAAATAGAAATAAACACTCCTTTATCTGGTAGAAACAAAAATAATAATACGACCTTTCACTTGCGCCGTACAGCATGCAAACAATAAAAAAGGCTTTTAAAGCCACGCTACACAAGGAAGTACACGTGGACGTCCAGAACGGATTTACTAACTGATGCTGTTCAGAAGGTGCCGCTGAAACCTTGTCAATGGTCTTGTTGTTGTCCGGATCGGCACGGAGAAGGACATCTCTGACCGATTCTGTCAGTTGGCATTTCATGAGTTTTCTTTTGAGAAAGCGGGCTCCTTCCCGAAAAAGCAGCAAGATGCACCAAGTCTCGGCAGCGGCCGCCATTGTAAAGAGCAGATGCACACACGCTGATGCTCTGCCCAAATTCGCACACACAGACCATTTGTTGACACAGCAATCGATTGCATGAGTTTGGGCCGTGAGGTCAAGTCGCGCGATGCACGTACATGTAGTTGTTACTAAATGGCCAATGTATGCACTTGGGCAAATAGTATAGTCTATAAACGGACTCGCACTTTTGTACGTGAATGCATAACATTGGTCTGGTTTCCATCATACATCGGCCGCGATTTTTTTCTCCGTTCACTGGCTCACGGTACGTGTACACATTTACTGTACATGTATTGTAGGGATCTTGTTGTATTTGAAGAAAATGTGATCTAAAAGTATTGTTTTGTACACGATGGTGTTTTGTACGCGATCGGTGGCACTGTTGTAAGTGTTTTTTTTTTTTTCTTTTTTTTTTTTACTACAAAATTTGATTTTTCGGGCGGGGATTTTTTTAATTTTGTTCAGAAACGCGATTTGTTCGAGCGGCGATTCCGTAATCCAAGTTATTAAAAAAAAATGGCCTTAAATGCTGATAAGCTTGTTAAACATGAGTTTGGAACGTTTATACTAACACCAACATTGCACTCTTAGTGACGTTCAGCAAAATATTAATCTGTGTTCACTTAGTTTATTCAAATATCATTGTTCAACTTTTATAATGTTTTTTCCATGTTTTATATAATTATAACAACGTGGAAATTGGAGTAAGCATTATTATGATTTTGTTTAAAGTTCACAGAATATGGCGAGTGTTGTATCTTTGGCATAAAGCGAGACTGATTATGCCATTCACCTCAATTACATGACAGTTGTGCAGATGGGAGATCCCCTAGCAGCAATAAAAATCTCATTTGTTTCCCGTTTCGTTAATGTAAATATAGAAAATGACACCTTAGCCACTCACCAGATATAAACGTACATCAGTTAAAAAGTGCAATTGCATAATAGGTTCTTTATTTTAAGGTGATGAAGGTGCAATATATAATATAATATATTGCTTTTGCTGTACCTTTAGAAAGTTTCATGGTAATAGGAAAATTAGTAGGTCACGGTACAGAATTCAAATTTAGCAATGTCGGTATTTTAATTCATCTTCTGCATATTTTAAATTAGTGTCATACAATTTCTTATATTGTTTAGTTCATGTAATTTTTGCAATTGATTGATTTAAAATTAATGAACTCATTACTGAGTGATGTTGAATAAAATTGTTTTAAAAAAGTGCTGAAAGAAGTAGTTGTGACTGTATTTTGTGCAAAAGACTTGTGATAGTAGCGTTGAATTCAAATTTAAATACATATACTAAAAACAGTGTTACGAAGCATTTGTAGACGTACGGACCTAGCACTTAGTGTCATTGCATTGTAACTGCACAAGACCTTGTTCCAAAACATAATGACCTATGGATACACGGTATACTGACATTCAAAATATTGAGAGTTGACGTTCAAATAATATTCTTGCAATTGGCTTTTCACTATTATGTACAGCATTATATGCTGCTGTTATTAGTTTGATTTATTCTGAAAAAATTTTAAAAATTAAAAAAAAATTAAAAAATGACATGGGCTAAATATTGGGTAAAAATTTAAGCACAAAAATATTAAACTCAAATAAATTTAAATAGGACCCTTTTAACAATCAACCCTTGGAGGCAATTTATTCCAGGTATTAGTTTACTTGCAGATTAGAAATCCATACAAAATGTTATTCTAATGGATTGATACTGAAACTCATTACTCACTCTGTGGCTTTCGGTACATTAAATACTGAAATGTTTTTGTCTGCTTTCAAAATATGAACAACTTGTTATTCTGTTTATTACTCGTATAACAAAAACAGATTATAACGGTTATTTTAAAAATGTAAACCTGTGTATTTGTGAATTATTTGTATTAAGAGAGCTTTTTAAAAGCACCCTTCTAAATTGAACGCCCTTGCCCATCTGGAAATGTTTTGGCCCAACCACAGATTGATAAGTTAAAAAAAAATTGATGTTTTTCAAATGTATTAAAAAATGGACTGTATCTGGACTGTATCACAAGTTAACATAAACCATTCATGCAAGTCCAGTTGTTACTAAAATAAAAGTTATGGCAATTTGGAAATTTGAAACTTTTTAACATTTCTATGCAGTTCATTGAACTTCGCGATGACCTTACAACAATCCACATTATAACCACAACCACAGAATGCTAAAAATCCTCAAAATGAGAAAACAAAATTGGCTCAACCACACAATAACCACATTCGTGGTTATTATGTGGTTTATGGTGATTTTGCTCAACCACTAATGAAATCACTTTTGTGTCATACAAATGGGAAAACTGAGGTCTCTCTCTCTTCGATATTGTACTGTACAATTCGATATTGTACTGTATCCCCTAGAATTTTCCGAGCAAAGAAAAAAGGAGCAATTTACAAAATGAAAGAAACACTAATAGCAATATTTACACAGTAATTGTACATGTACATGTACCACACAGTTCATATTAACAAGACGTACGACTCAAATAACTGGGCCACTTGCACATTACTAATGCATGAGAAATGCTGTGAAATTATTTCTGGATAACTGAAATGTGCTATTGGGTATCAGACAAATGTATTTTAATTCTTCAAGTCCCTATAACTGAGCCTGAGTAATTAGTGAATATTACTACTCAAGTACTAGCGCAGAAAATAATTGCGAGAATCACGATTAGTTGGCATCATTTGTAGATAATCATTGAAAATGTTAAACAAGTTGAAGACAATTTTATGTACATTGTAGCATTGCCTGTTTTTAACAATTAAATCATGCCATTCCTGTGACAGTGTTCGGATAAAATTTAAAAAAACAATTTTATTGATCATCCAACTGCCAGCCAACATGGCCAACCAAATTTGCACTGTAGTATTGGCATCGATTGTTCAATGGCATCAATGAACAAGCTGTAAGCAATTAGGGCGGACAAAACAAAAGTAAACGTGTGGCAGTAATGTTGAAAAATTTCTGACATACATTCAGATAACAAGGGTGGATCCAGGATTTTCACATGGGGGGGGGGGGGGTCGCAAACTTTGAGGGCTAATTTCCAAGTTGAACATTTTCAGAAATCCCAAAGTATAAATACAGGTGACCTCATTTATTTTGAATGATAATCTATGGATGAGGTGTTATACTGAGAGGCAACGAGAACAAGTCTGTATAGGAAGCTCCAAATTATTGGTCAGTCCCATCTCAGAAGCGCATACAGGATTTATCACCAAATTCCTCCCATAGTAAATGCGAAGTACGAAAATAGGGGCGCTATCTGGACATTTACTGCAGGACATGATTGGTTGCTTGGGGACACTATTTAACATCTTCTAATTAAGGCCACTTCATTCACTTTTAACTTCAGGGAATTTGTGGAGGGCCCAAGCAAAAGTCAGAGATGCAACTTGTGAAATTTCAGTATTACAAGTATGAAAAAACGTACAAACTGTATACATGTTTATCAAAATGTTTATCAAGGCCGATCCGAGGTATGGTAAAGGGGCGGATACTCATAACAGGAGAAAATTAGGGAACCCCCCAACAAACACGTATCTTGAAGCGTGGGGTCCGGGACCACTAAGATCCCTGTGTATCATGCTGTGTGCATACACAAAAACGACTGCACATACAATTGCCTAAAACACATGAACCGCCTTGGAGAAAGGCTAGCATGCTACATGTAGACGCCGCGAGGTAGTTTCGCGATGGTGGGTCATCGATTTTCAGCCTACTTTGACGGCATTTTACACGAAAACTGCAGGATTTCTTTTGGAGAACTTTTCGGAATATCAATCTCTGGTAATTTATGTGGCTAAAACTGTAATTTTTTTTTTTAAATTCCCATGATTGCCAGCGCGAAACTCATTTTCCGGAGGCTTTTTTAGATTCTGCTGACGGCCTATTGTATTATATCATGATTATACTTAAAACTGCAAATATAGTTGGCATCATATCAGTTACCAATATTAGGACAACATTGGCCTAAGTTTGTCAACACAACATTAGTTGCGCTGTTGGTTATCGATGGTAAGCCAACGTACATTTTAAGTGGAATGCTGATGTTGGCATAATTATGTAGGCTTAAGGTCACAGTCTTAATGTTGGTGTTACGTCAAAAATAGATGTTAAGGCAATTTTTTAAAGTTGGGTTGACGTTGACGTTGGCTTGATGGTCGGCAGCCATTGTTGGTAAAACGTTTATCAAACGATTTTAAGCTGACATCTCTTTTTTTTCTTAAGGACTCTTGAATATTGTTAACCACAAGAATCACAATACTACTAGATGAGGCAGGGGCTAAGAGAAAAGTTGTTGTTAAGCCAATGTGGGCTAAAAAAAAAACACTGTCTTTATTATAAATATGAATTAACATTGCTTACATTTAAGTGTTTTAAGGTAGCACAATCAAATGCTAGTATACTGAAATTGCCTAAAGAAGTCATAACATTATATGATCAGAATTACAAACACGCTGCTGTTCAGCCAATGTTGGGCTAACGTTAACATAAATGCAAATTTGTAGGCGGAGCTTAGAAGTAGTCCATTTTCATTGATAATGTTATAGCAATTTGATGGAATTTAGAAATCTTAAGTTAGTTTTTGTACATGTAGTTTTGTGTACATTTGTCTATAAGAAAGTTTGTATACGAGTGTATATGAAAAGTACAAGCAAATAATTTTAATTGAAACATATTACATAATTACAAGTTAACAGCTCGAAATAATAAAATGGTGTAACTACAGTGCATGACTGCACAGTCTATGGATCCTTGACTATTATAAGACATGTCACGAACTTGGAAATCTGAAGTACAATGTTGACTGCACATGTAGTGTACATGTCGCATGTAAATTTAGGTAGACTAGTGTATGGGTACAACTAATCAAATACCAATTGGTTATATAAATGAACAAAGCATTTTACTTTTGTATTAATTAGAATGGGCCTTAGGTGAAAGGATAGACCAACTCTAGTTCTTTGTTTTAGAACGTAGATGGTATATTGGCCCAATGCGGGACCAATGTTGCCTCAACATAAATGTTCAACGTAAATGGGGCTGATGATTGTTGGGCCAACGTTTGGCCGCATTTAACGCCCATCGTAACGTCGATGACCAAATTTACATTAGGCCAACCCCAATGTATCCGTTTCGTTAGCCCAACATGTAGGCCTACATTGGCCCGATGTCACTGCAGTGTTGCTATCTGGGGGAGGGACTCAAGACGGCATCTTGTGTCATTTCTTTAGGCCAAAGTTGTATCACGATGTTGGTGAATTTTGCATGCAGAACATGTCAGACATGTAGGCACACTAAATCAAAAGATCAGAGTTGTATGACTGACATGACTGATATCACTACCAGCCATCAACTTGTGTTTGTTCAAAAGGTCAGAGGCCCATTGAAGTTGGTCAATGAAAGGTGGTTCGCTGAGCCACAGGTACATGTATAAATAAACCTGTGAGACTACAAAGTATACGTGCATAATTACATGTTGAGAGTGCTTCAAAATTTACAGAAGGATTTAACCTTAAATTAATCAGTTCTAGCATGTCAAGAGGTTCCATTACGAACAGAACTCTGGTGTGTTAATAGCAAATTTAAGTTTTAAAAACTTAGTCACTTACCCAAATTAACAAACTGGAATGATTATTACTCGCTGTAAACCAACTTATTTTATCTTCTACATGCATAAATTGTTGTTCTGTCCTGTGTAAGTCCTTAAAAAGTCACTGTGGTTGTTCAGGTCTTTCGTTTATTTCAATTAACTTTTGGTATTTGAGTCATTCCGTGAAGTTGGGGACACAACTTTGCACAAGGTGTGAAATTTTGTGAATTTCTTCACATTCACAGTAATTGATATACCCATAACAGATTATGTGTGTTAGAGCTGCACTAATACTTAATTCACAACATGAATTTTACAAATCAAATGTATTTTCTTCATACACGATAAGGATAAACTGTCACACCGTAACAGTACACCGAGTCTTTTGGTGTCCCTGTTACATGTGAAATCAGTACCTTACATTTGCCATATCTTAAAAACTTTCTTTAACACTTTCTTTAACTACCTTCTGTGTACTTACAGACAGCATTGCCTCTGCGGTTCACTCCACTGGCTCCGAGGATAGGGAGGACAGTTCCTTGGATGAGTTTGAGGATGACTTCGTGGAGATCATTGAAGCGGTGTCAGAGTGGCCAGCGGATTTGCAAAAGCATCTATATTGAAAGCTGCGTGATTTGTGCTATGCTTCCAGCAAGTCTAATAGTAACCGGAAGAGCTGTCCCTTTGGTTGCCGTCCCGGCAAGGAGTATGCCAATATCTACAACCACATGTCAAGAGTACACAAGACCACCCTCTCATCTGTCCGATCTGCAACGCCTGCCCGACCCAAGACCCGCCAGCCTTCCTCTTCGTCACTGTCCGCCTTGGATGACAGCACAAGTCTAAAGAATATCGGCAATGCTTCTTCAACTCCAGACACTGACGAGGATCCAGAACGCAGCGGAAGCAGTGGTGGTGGCGATGACGGTCCGAGTGATGCTTGTGGCAGTAACTTGTCAATCACTAAACAAGGCTCTCCAACACTTGAAAACGTTTCACCTGCCAAGGATGTATCCGTTCGCAAGTCACGCAGAGCAGCCGAGTTGAGTGACCTAAACAGTTCATATCCATGTGCTCTCGATGAGGACTTGGAGCAGTACATCAGAGATACCGGTAGATCTCTTCCTCGTTCCAACCATCCGCGGGAGGTGGTGCAAGTCGTCTGTAAGTACTTCTTTTTCGCTAACCGCGGGCAAAAGATGAAGAGTCCCTCAGACATACCGTGGAACTTGGTGACGACACAAGATCAGATCCAGCGATGGCTGTCGCAATATCAGGCCATCGGGTGCACTTTCGCCTCATTGTACAACAAGCTCGATTACTAATACATCGTGCTGCAAGATACGCTTGCACAATGAAGTCTGTGAAGTTGTCGAACGAGTACTTGTCGTTTGTCTCCAGCCGTTTAGCCGAATTTGGAAAGAAGAAAAAGAGTTAAAGGCGGGCCGGAAAAGAAGAAGAAAAAGAGCGCCCAGTCCTGGATCTTCAGAAGGTCTACCGGAAGATACTGGTCTGAAATAATGTCTTGAAAGTCTTCCATGATGTCGTTCAAGAGGCCGAAAGCAGCGACCAGTCTTTGCCACGTTCCCGTTTCCTGCTTGCTATGAGGGTGGCAATGGCACACACTTTCAGTGGAATTGCATCACGTCCCAGCGGGATCATTAATCTGCGAATGTGTGAGGCACTCAGTCCTTCCTACGGCAAGTGGGACAACAACGATCATTCGGTGATCATCCGAAGCCAAGTACACAAGACGTCCAAATTGTATGTAAACCACAGGGAGACTAGAGCGCCTACGAACCAGCACTTTTTCCAAAGATACGTGTCACAATGGCAGTGCCCCTTTAATTGCTCTGTCCCCTGACGACGGACAGAGCATACTGTCCGAAATGTTGAGTTTCGAGTTTCCTCACGGTTCAGAACCCCACTGACTGATTTCTCCGTTTTTTCCCGGAAATCCGGTTTTTCGGGCCTAAAATGTCAACCAATGTGAATCATGTGAATCCAAGTTGAGAAAATCGGGGTTAGAATATACTAATTAAATATTCATATCGGGTTTTGCGTGGCGAAATCTATTTATGTAAATTACATTTTACGTATGCTTGAATTGAATGTACCGCAAACTTACTTCTGTTTCTCACTTCACCATGCAAACCTTCAAATCTTACTCTTAATTATGATTTTCCTTCCCTGTTGCTATTTTTGTCCTTGATCAGGGTGTCTGTGCAGGGTACCGGCAAGACCATCGTATGGCAGTACATCCGCGCTGTCCGACCCAAAGCCCCCTGCAAGTGTGATGGTGATTGTCTTTTCTTTAATAGCGAAGGGAGTCCTCTGGATAGTAGTTCATTCTCAAAGGCACTCAAGGCCGTCCAGAAGATCGCAGGCTACACGGGTGTGCGGGCTACTGACTTGAGGAAAGCTGTCGTCACATGTCTTGCCCGAGATGAAGAGGTCAATCGAAGGTAGGTGGAGCAAGGAATTTTACCTGATGGATCGGGGTTAGAAATGGCGACTAGACATTTATCTTTCTTTTTCTGTCTCTGTGTTGCAAGCACCTGGCCAGTACCCTTGGACACACTGTGGCCACTGCGGATGAGCACTATATAATATGGTGTCACCCAACCAGCAAGTACTTGAAACCTCTGCTCGCATTAAGACAGCCATGAAGGCTTCTGACAACTAAACTCAATTGAGTCCCCTGGGAAATCAGGGCCATGCCCTTGTTTCTGTAATCACTCATCAGAATTATGGGGGGGGGGGGGGGGGGCTGTAATAATTGATTTTTGCACAATGATTGCAGCAGTATAATTGTTATTGCAATGACTTGTCAGAATTATTGGGTGCTGCTGTAATGTATAGCTTTTTTATGGAAAATGTTGGAGACTAGAAGAATTCTTTTTTCTACAATGATTGGAGCAGTGTAAATTGTATTGCAATGACTTGCCAGAATTATTTATAGAAATTGTTGGAGACTAGAAGAATGTTTTTTTCTACAATGATTGGAGCAGTGTAAATTTGACTGGGATAATTCATCGGAAATATTGGGGATTAGAGCGTTTGATTATTTCTTTTTTTTAAGACTTTTATTTTTATATGCTTTATTATTATTATTATTTTTTAGTGCAATCGCATGTAATTTTTTCCTGATGTTACTTTTTTTGGTGGAGGTATTGATTTTGCCACTTAATTTGACTGGTATAATTCGTCTGAAATATTGGGGGTTAGGGTAGTTGATTAGGCTATTTCTATATTTTTCTAGTTGTTTTTAAAGAGTTTTGCACTTATATATATTTAAAGAGTTTTGTATTTTTATACACTTTATATATTTGTATACCTTTTCCAACATTCGGTGCTAATCCGGCAATATTGCGTCCCTGCTTTTACTTGGCACATCATGTGTAAACTTGTCTCCCATTTATTTACCTGCTAAAATTGTGTACCCAATTGTTAGTAAAATCATGCTCAAGTTTGAAGTTGGTGAGTACATGCATTTTGGTGTCCAGTGTGTCTTCTTGTAAGGCTGTGAAACTTAGTTGCAGTCCCCCTCCCCTGATCACATTTCGTGCCAGAAAAGTGATATATATAATATATCGGAGTGTCGTGGCCGAGCGGTCTAGCTTACCGGACTCAAGTTCTGGTGTTAGCAGCAGAATGTGAGTTCGAATCCCGGCCGTGACACTTGTGTCCTTGAGCAAGACACTTAACCATAATTGCTTCTCTCCACCCAGGGGTTAAATGGGTACCTGTGAGGGCAGAGTTGGTTGATTAGGTCTATATGCGCTGTAATGGCAGCAATTGAGCTGTATACTCCCCCAGGGAGCTCAGATGGTTTCAGGAATGAGTTATGAGCCTTATGAGCAGGGGTAACAATATAATGCGCCTTGAGCACCACTCAGTTGGTGGATACGTGCGCTATATACGTCCACACATTATTATTATAACCCCCACCCCCAAAGACAGGAACGTTCATTTCAAGTTGGAGAATGTCACATCTACCCCTTACCGACCTACGTGTGCATATGTACATGTACATTTAGACAGTGACTAGCGTAGTTTTGACACAATGAGGGTGGTGGAAGCGGCTGTGTTTTGTGAGATGGGGATATGTTCCGATTAAGAATCTTGCCGAGTTTGGAGGATATGAAAGAGGTGGGGAAGGGTAATTGCAATTTAATAATTATGTGCTGTATGTGGGCTAGACCAACAATAGTGCCAAGTTTGGTGGGCGTGGCAATACGGGGGTGGAAGATTTATCATTTTCTGCCCATATGTTGTACACAAATAATGTGTAAATTGTAAATTGAAAGGATAGATTTTTTTTTTATAACTGGACAAGGGGCAGTACAGACTGTCGATTTTTTCCCAGTACAAAGTAATTGTCTTCAAGAGTACTGGTGAACGTAGCATCACTTGATGACCCTCCCAACGAAAATGACGTCACCTTATCCAGTTCACATGAAAATTGCTAATTTGCTTTGTGAACAAAATGTGCAGTGTAGATGTGGCCGGAGTTTGATAGGAAAGAGGTGGGGGAGAGGGGTACTTGAAATATATCTTTCAACCATTGTAATCACCATATTTCCAGTCCATTGGTGCCAATCATGGCGAATCATTTTCAAATCAACTTTACAAGAAAGTAACCTTAAAGAAACACAATGAAATTTTAGAACAAAACATCAAATAGTACTAAAAAATGCAACACTTGTGGCACTTATGTGGCCCATTTACAGTTGGTATCATTGCTGGATGCCGAATCTGTGGTAAATGGGGAATAACGTATTGTCTCTCACGCAATGATGGCACAAAGTGTGTTTACATTTCATGACAAATAACCGTCGGGGAACGGAAACATTCGGGTGACCCGATACGCACGAGACAGGTGCAACCTTAGGGACTTGATTATCAGACTGCATGGTGAGTGTCTGTGTTAATGTAATCGGCTGCTTAAGTAGACTGCTGGAGGATCATCCCATGAATGGATGCTGGAGGATTAGTTCGTTGAGGCGCGCAGGCGGGAACTGTTGAGACTAGGATTACCTAGGGTTGGGGTAGAGGAGTGTGTGCTCACTGAACTGGATCACTTGTTAAAAAGCACGGGGGAAGGAGGGTGGTTGACTTAGGATAGGAGATCCCTCGGTCTGGGGTGGGTTATGGACTTTGGATATACATAACGGAACACAGCGCTCATTTGCATTGAGCGAGTTTTGTCTGGTCCCTAATACGCACAAAACTTACTTTTCAAATGCAGAATTTCTTACACAATCCGTAATATCATTCAGTTGTTAGAAGAAAAAATACTCTCTTTCAATTCATTTGAGTTGTTTAATCTTTTATAATAGTGGACTTGTTGCCTTTTTCATTTAAACAAATTGACTTTCTTTCTCGCACCTCATATGGCGGGAGTGGAAAAAATACGAAATTGTCATTACTCTCACAACATAACTTGTCATAGCTCGTGCACTGCGCAACGCATTTGCCTGGATCAAACGGCTTCTTGAAGCTTAACAGTTTATATATCCATTCATGTAACATTGTTGGTGATTGGGCAATCGTAACCTGTTGCCCTTGAATGAAACATAAATCCTGTCCAATGAAATCCTCTGCTTTATAGCATAACTTTATTGTGTACAAGGTCAATGGGTCATGCAAGCGTTCCTCGCGATTTGGCTGTCGTGTCATTTTACATGTGAACGATTTGTTTCAAAAAAGGCATGATGTGGTAAGTATTGTAACCAGTTGATGTAGGTCAATGGGCTAACACCAATTTGGTTAATAGTTCTCATTCCTTTTCATTGGGTTTGTGTTTAACCTACATCTAACAATGAAAGCATGGGCTGATTCTAGTGGCAATTGTTATGTTACAAATGTAGACAATAGAACCTTGGGTAGCCACTTTCGACTGTGTGTACTCGACCACGAATTTGGTATAAGAGACCCTGTAATGAATGGCCAGTGTCATTCCTTCCTGGTCTGTTTCTTGTACCAACTTGTCTTTGGCTTGCCATGGTGGTCTTCAATTGGGTGTGGCTTGGGCTGCTGATATATGCCACCTATATGCAATTATCATGTTGTACATGTATGGAATGACCAACGCTAAGGGAATGCCTTATTAAGGTATGTACAATTAACTAAATTGTTAAAGCAATTGAAACTTGTAAACAATTTATTTTATAAACATTGCCTTTTGCATTGATTAAAAAAATGTGTCATTGCTTAAATGAATTAATACAACTTAAAATTTAGATAATAATAAACTTAATCTTTCATACAGGCTGACGCTTTTGTCCTACATGTTAAGGTTATTTATATTACCTCCTGGGTAGTCCTAGTCCTAGTTACTATTCCTTATTGTTTATTTAATTACAATTAAATCCAAAGTACAGTCCTTATTACAAATAAATGAAATTGTGGAACTCTCAAGTAAAAGTGTTTATGAGTTTTTCTTTAAGCCAGGACGAGTTTTGCCTGGCGGCCAGGGTTGATTCATTTGTTATTTTTACTCTGGTTATACATGGCGTAGTCGGCAGGATTGCAATTGCTTTTTTTTCTTGTAAACCTTGAGAGAAATTGTGTACATTTATTAAATACTGGGACTACCTGGGAGTGTATATATAACCCCCCCCCCCCCCAACTTCGACGTTACCATATTGACGACGAAGACTGAATTGAAAGTTTTCTGGATGACGCTGGACAACAGGATACTTTTGCGTCCGAGTGGTCTTCTATTCTAGGCACCGCAGTCCAGTACCACTGATCACCGTGGAAGGGAGATCGGCCATTCAGCCTCGCGTCTTCAAGGAGTACGACCATCACGAAATCTGACCACGAGCAAGTCAACGGCAAGAATATTTTGTTAAATGTTAATTTTATATTTTGTATGTTGAGATGTATTGTTATTGATTGGTTATATTGATTGAAGTTGGTGTTGGTAAATCAAATTTGAAAAAAAATTGTTTGGTTTCATGATGGCATCAAAAGCCGAAGTTGAGATGTTGCGTGAGCAAGTTGAAAAGTTGACCGAGCAGATAACAAAAGAAAAGAAAGCGAAGGCTGTTGGGGCTACAAGTTCCCATCATTTTGGTTAATGCCTGCACAAAATAAAATAAAATCATTCTCTGGGAAGGATTTAGAGTACACAGTTGAAGGTTTTTCTTATGACATACACGCAGCTATTTCAGCTAGGTCATTGTCTGAAGAGGACAAAGCATATTTTATTTTTCAACACCTTGAGGGGCCTGCAAGGGAGGAAGTAAAATTACGTCCCTTGTTGGAACGCAAGACGGCTTCTCAAATTTTTTAAATTTTGAATGATGTGTTTGGTGTTAAATCTACAGGGGTCCATTTGCAAAGATTGTTTTTTGAATGTAGGCAAAACGATGGTGATAGTCTAAGGGAGTATTCGCATAAGTTGATGGAAGCTTTGCACAAGGCTAGTGACAAATGTCCCTACTTGAAACAATCGCAGGACAGACTCCTTTGCGAACAATTTGCTTAGGGGGTATATGACCCTTTACTAAAACGACACTTGAAGAAAGAGTTGCGTGACCATTTTGATGTTTCCTTTTTAAATTTAAGAAAAGAAGCTGTGGATTGGGCAGAGGAAGATGATTCAAGAGAGGCCAAAGAGAAGGTTGGTGTGCATGAAACTCGTGTTTTTCGTCCTTCCGTTTCCCAAGAGCTTGGTGAGATTAGACAACTGCTCAAGGAACAACTACAAATTAGCACAGCAGCAGCAGATTGGTCAGGTCCTTCAATTGGCCACGAATCCTCCTCCTCCTCCAACTCAACAGCCTAAGGTAACCAGGGTTAAAGGTCAGTTTGTAGATACAATTCACCCAAGGATGTAAGGTTTACAAAAGTCTGTGATCATTGCAAAAAACGAGGTCACCTTGCAATTGATTGCTACCATCTGCAACTTAAAGAAGCACAGGCAAAGATAGACGAGTACAAAAAGTGGTTTGAGAAAAAATCTGATTCAGCGTCAAACTAGTTCCTCATGTTTCAGAGAGCCCTGTAACGGGAGGGGCACAATTGGGCTCGAAATGTACTATAAACCAATACCAGAGAGATCGACATGATCGTTTGGTGGGGATGCCCTACCCTGGATATAAAAATAGAGGTGTACATATTAAGTGTCTAGTTGACTCTGGGTCCAATGTATCCACTGTTACAGAAGAGTTTTATGAAAAATTCATGAAGCCTGTGGGTACATCTTTGGCTACAGAAGGAATTTGTTTGTCTTTAACTTGTGCTAACGGTTTGAGTATTCCTTACCTTGGCTACGTAGAGGTAGATGTAGAGATAAAGGGTGACATATACCCACATATAGGAGTTGTGGTCGTTAAAAATTCTTCTAACGAAGAATATCGTAAACAAGTTATACCAGGCGTATTAGGTATGAACATATTGAATGCTGTATTGGAAAGAGGTGACTCATTTCAGAGTCTTGGGCATTTATTAGGTGTTTACTCAGTCAGCATGGTTCGTACGTTACCAGGAACAGTAGTATATATACCAGCTCATTCATGGGCTACAGTTATGGCTACCGGTAAAAATTGTAGGTTCTGATACTGCAATAGTTGAACCATTGCGGACTTCAGATCACTTAAAGGTTGGATTGGCTACAGAAGCTACAATTATTGATGGTTCACTTAAACAATTTCCAGTACGAATGGCAAACCATACCTCACAAGGTGTTGTTCTGAAAGGTAATTCACTTTATTGGGGAACCGTCACCTGTAAATTCTATAATTGATAAGACTGTCGATATTAAATTTGAGCAGGTGTCGGTTCACGAAATTCAGGTTTCAGTTGCTGAATTAAATTTGCATGTGGAAGATAAGGAATCTCCTGTACCAGTCGATTTGTCCGAATTTGAAGGCACTATTGAACAGCAAGAAAAGATTTACTTGTTATTGAGTAAACATCAAGATGTATTTTCAACATGATTTTGATCTGGGAGATACTTCCAGTCACACATCGAATTCAGACTAAATCTGATGAACCCATTTCACAACAGTACCGTAGGATACCACCAAATCAGTTGCACGAAGTTAAAGAACATATTAGTGATTTGTTGAAACAAGGTATTATTTGTGAAAGTTACAGTTCATATGCAGCCCCTATAGTTTTAGCAAGAAAGAAAGATGGTTCGTTAAGAATGTGTATAGATTACCGGAAACTAAATGCCATCACAAAACGAGATGCCTTTCCACTTCCGCGTATTAACGAATCAATTGATAGTCTTGTGGGTGCCAAATATTTCAGGACATTAGACTTGTCCAGTGGTTATTATCAAGTAAGGGTTGCCGAATCTGACAGGGAGAAAACAGCTTTATCACCCCTTTAGGATTGTATGAATATGTTAGGATGCCTTTTGGATTGTGCGGGGCACCCGCGACTTTCCAAAGATTAATGCAACGCTGTATGGGTGATTTAGTGTCACACATGTTACTTGTCTATTTGGATGACATTCTGGTATATTCGCCCACGTTTGATCAGCATTTGGATTATTTGGATATTGTGTTCTCCAGATTGAGTGTTCATAATTTAAAGCTTAAACCATCCAAGTGTCATTTGTTTAGACGACAGGTTTCCTATTTGGGCCACACATTGTCAGCAGAGGGTATTGCAACTGATGATGCCAAGGTGGAAACAGTACTAATTGGCCAGTTCCATCTACAGTCAAGCAGTTGAGAGCTTTCATTGGCTTTGCCAGTTATTATAGACGGTATGTTCGTTCTTTGCTAAAATTGCCAAGGAACTACATGCATTGGTTGCAGAATGTCAACATAAACCCCTAATTTTCGAAAAGAGATGGTCAAATTCATGTCAAGATGCTTTTGATAGTCTTAAGCAGATGCTTACCTCTTTCCAATTTTGGGTTATGCAGATTTTACAAAAACATTTGTGGTGGAGATAGATGCTAGTTTTGATGGTTTAGGTGCTGTATTATCACAGGAGCAAGACGGTGTACGTAGAGTAATTGCGTATGCAAGTCGCACCCTTTAGACCCCATGAACGCAATATGAATAAATATAGTTCCATGAAATTGGAGCTCTGTCTTTAAAATGGGCAGTTACGGGAGAAATTTAAGGAGTATCTGTATAATTCAACTTTGCGGTTTGGACAGACAACAACGCTCTGAGTCATTTGGGAACAGCAAAATTAGATGCCACTGAGCAACGTTGGGTTGCTGATCTCGGTGTTTTTGATTTTACTACACACTATCGTTCGGGAAAAGAGAACAAAAATGCTGATGGGTTGTCCCGACAAGCAGGTGCTCATGACCAGATGTTTGAAACATCCGATTTGGAGATGGTTACGGTATCCTCGCAGTCTGTTCGGTGCTCCTCTTGATGTTAAATCGGAGATTGCAAAGGAGAATGTCATTCGATCATGTTTTGATGAGGTTAAACAATTTGTCTCCGCACAAATTGCAGTTTTCCCAGTATATTCCAATGATGACCTTCAACAAATGCAGTCTAGAGATCCAGTAATTCAGAGAGTGTTAGTGTATTTGACAGATGTTCTGATCCTACTACCAAAGAACGGAAGCAGGAGTTGCCTTCAGTATTGAAACTATTGCGTCAGAAGAAACGTTTTGTAAAAGTGAATGGAGTTTTGTACAGACAACGTGTGCATAAAGGGTCTATAATTAGACCGTTGTTGCTCCCCAAAGTCTTAAGTCGATCATACTCCAGGCCTTACATAATCAGTGTGGGCACCAGGGAGAAGAACGAACCTTGTCCCTATTCAGCAAAAGATGTTATTGGTTAGGCATGAGTCAAAATGTGGAAGCAATGGATTCAACAATGTGAAAGGTGTACGCAGTAGCCAAATTACCTGTTCCTAGGCCAAAAAATCCTTTAGGGCATGTTTTGGCGTCTCGTCCATTAGAGATCATAGCAGTGGATTTCACAATGTTGGATCAAGCCTCGGATCGTACTGAGAATGTGTTAGTAATAATCGATGTATTTACAAGCAGTATACGATCGCAGTTCCCACTCGTGATCAAACTGCATTGACTACAGCAAAGGTTTTAGTTCAGCATTGGTTTACTAAGTTTGGCATACCAGAACGAATACATTCAGATCAAGGGAAACAGTTTGAATCTAAATTAATACATCACTTGTGTTCGATTTATGATATCCGTAAATCTAGAACCACCTGTATCACCCACAAGGAAATTCCCAGTGCGAGAGATTTAATAGAACCATGCACGACTTGTTAAGAACGCTTACTAAAAAGCAAAAGCGTAATTGGCCCTAATGAGTTATTGTATTGTTATAATTCTACAATTCATTCATCCACAGGATTTACACCATTTTATTTAATGTTTGGTAGAGAACCTCGACTCCCAGTAGATATCATCTTGGGCATTGGTACTGATGATGATGGTGATGATGATGATTGGGTTAGAGCTCACAAATTAAGACTTAAACAAAGTTACGAAATGGCTCAAGAAAATTTGAGAAATGCAGCAGCAATTAGGAAAGAACAATTTGATCGGAAAAACCAACCCGTATAAATTTGAGATAAATGATTTGGTGTATCTGAGACGTCGTCAGTTTGACGGACGTCATAAAATTCAAGATCACTAAGATTCTAAAGTATATAAAGTTACTGCTAAAGTTGATCCTGATAATTATGTGTACACTATCCAGTTGATAGAAAATTCAGATGTAACAAAAAATGTTCAGTCTAGTGAACTTAAGTCTTGCAGAGGGTTAATTGTGGACGCTAGGTCAAAACCAAGTCTCATAAAACTACAGACTCCTGTCAAAGTAGATCAGACGGAAAAATACAATCCGTGTGATTCTGATAAAAATAGATTAAAAATAAATCAAAAAGTTGAAGATAGTAATTTGTCAGAATCAGACTCAGAAATAGAAGTAGCTGTATGTATACCCTCGTACCACAAGTCAGTTGAAGTATCTGAGACTTCTCAAGTACCTAGGCGTACAAAACGTATCACGGCTGGTAAACATTCTAATCCATTTAAATTACCCTCGTTCTGCTTTTGGTACACGAACAACTTGAAAGGAATTCAAAGTTACCAATAATCATTACTATGGAATTAGGATGGTGTTATTTGTGATATGTATTATCATTATGTGTTGTTTATTAGGTTATTCGTGGAGTTACCAGTCTCATGTTGGAACTATTTTATTTGGTTATTATCTTTTCTCTTAGTCGTATTATTTCCTAAAGAGATTGTTTAGAGTTGGATGTACTGTTGTTGGATTTGTAAGATTAATTAAATCTTATGTTGACGGGTGAACGAAAAGGAAGGGATACCACTGTATATATATATGTTATAGTTGTTAAAATAAAAAAGTTGAGAGTTCCCATATTTTTGTTAAATAGTAAAACTTGAGGATAGATTTGAATTTGAGTAAAAACATTTACAGTTTTGATTAAATGGTTGACATGTCAGATCGTTATGCAATATATATTTAGATTTAACATTATAGGTTTGGGAAGTTCCCATGTGTAGACGACACAACCTGTAGATAACGGTATTATAGAAATGCGACAAATAGGATTTATCTGAATGTTTAATATTTGATCATCAATGTAATTTCGTATTGGTGAAGTGTATGTGATTTATTTTAAGTCAGTTTTGGAATTATCAAAAATTATTTTATGAGGACATACAAATTTTCTGTTGGGGTGTGTGTAACCAGTTGATGTGGGTCAATGGGCTAACACCAATTTGGTTAATAGTTCTCATTCCTTTTCATTGGGTTTGTGTTTAACCTACATCTAACAATGAAAGCATGGGCTGATTCTAGTGGCAATTGTTATGTTACAAATATAGACAATAGAACCTTGGGTAGCCACTTTCGACTGTGTGTACTTCAACCACGAATTTGGTATAAGAGACCCTGTAATGAATGGCCAGTGTCATTCCTTCCTGGTCTGTTTCTTGTACCAACTTGTCTTTGGCTTGCCATGGTGGTCTTCAATTGGGTGTGGCTTGGGCTGCTTGATTATGCCACATATATGCAATTATCATGTTGTACATGTATGGAATGACCAACGCTAAGGGAATGCCTTATTAAGGTATGTACAATTAACTAAATTGTTAAAGCAATTGAAACTTGTAAAAATTTATTTTATAAACATTGCCTTTGCATTGATTAAAAAATGTGTCATTGCTTAAATGAATTAATACAACTTAAAAATTTAGATAATAATAAACTTAATCTTTCATACAGGCTGGACGCTTTTGTCCTACATGTTAAGGTTATTTAGTATTACCTCCTGGGTAGTCCTAGTCCTAGTTACTATTCCTTATTGTTTATTTAATTACAGTTAAATCCAAAGTACAGTCCTTATTACAAATAAATGAAATTGTGGAACTCTCAAGTAAAAGTGTTTATGAGTTTTTCTTTAAGCCAGGACGAGTTTTGCCTGGCGGCCAGGGTTGATTCATTTGTTGTTTTTGCTCTGGTTATAGTATCTACAACGATTTAAAGAATAAACCTTAACATAGATATATCTTTCTTTCTAATTTATGAGCCTGGTGTATTTTAATGTGTAGTTTGCTGGAATTTTAAGTTTCTTTGGGAGTAAAACACTTCACTTCGAAAACTTGTTCAGTGTTTACCGTGTCGTGTGTCCGTACGTGTGTCGTGTTATCACTATTGACTAAGTACAGGAACTTCTCATTTTGGGAGCATGGGGGTTGACCTTTTTGCTGGGTCTTGTCCAGGCAGGAAGATACTTTAAAAAAATGCAATCAGGTGTTAGATCTGATGGCTGAATACATCATTCAAAATGTAGATGATTTTAGGACAGGATTCCAGTGATTTTGCATGTTTTGCTTTGCTTTGCTTTTCCTTTTGTCAAAAGAAATAATGGTGTTTACACTGCACATTTTTACAGGCTCTATGTTGAGACTTTTGTTTAACAATATTGGGCCCCAATATTGTAAGATTAAGAGTAAAAATGAAACATAACCCTGTCTTGAAAGGAAAGACATCACTATATTTTAGTAATATTTATATTGTGTGCAGGCCGTAACTGTTACATGACTTTTTTTTCCTTTTTTTAAATTTTGATCTTTTTAACTAGGGGCCTAAACCTAGGGCTAGGACTAATTTGCTACAATACTAAATTAAACATAGGCCATAAGCTAAATCTTTCTCATTCTATTTTTAAAAAGTTGGTCATAATTTTCGGCATAATGACTAATCAGAATGGCCATTTTCACAACAGAATTGTTTTTGTGCCTGAAATGTGTACTTGTCATCCCAATGCAAAATACTTCCCTTTTAAATACAGTTGGATTTCAGTAACTGAATTACTTTTTGTCCTAACTTTTTTCAGGATTTGATGGGTAGACAATTTAACTTCAGACCGAGGCAGCATATCAATTATGCTATTCTAGCTGCTGGTCCGAAACTACAATCACTCAGGTTGAGCCAGGCTTCTGACAAGTGGTCAACAAAACAACTCTTTGAATTGGAGGTCCTTGATGAGAAATTTGAATCTGGGGTGTTGTACCTGAAAGTGCATTACAGTGGATGGTCTGAAAACTATGATGAGTGGAGACCTGCTTCTGATATAGTTAACATTCCATATCATCACATCGATACAAATGATCAATTCAACAACAAAATGAAAGCAGATGTTGCTCACGCACGGCTGTTTTCCCTTAAAAAAAGTGCGCCCTCTGTTGTCAGACTTTTTACAGTATGTGTGAAAAATGAATGGATTATTTCTAAATATGGTAAGGTTACTCCCTTGCTGTAGTGTCATTGGTTAGAAAGCTAAAATATTGGTTTTACTCATGAATATGTAAATATAATACTTAAAAGTCACATGATAGTGTTTTCGCTGCCTGGGGTTTGTTTATTTTCTAATTCTGGCGGTTGCGAATCGTGAGTGTACGGCAGCCATTTCAAGACCACGTTGATCTTAACTCAAACATGTCAAATGAGCATTTTACAGCCATCGGTATGGATAGTTCCTCATTTTTCATCGACACAATCCACCTACCCAAGTATCTATTGAGACATCATCTTCGATAAATAAATAAGGTAAGTCTGGGGCAAAGGATTTTCATTGTTAAATCGTCTTAGAAAAACGAATTTTACATAGTGTGTACACACAAAACGTGCAGACACCGTTCGCCATGTGTGTTCTAACCTCTACTCTAATTGAGTACTAGTTTTCTTAAAAGTTATTTCTTAATAATAATTATTTCTGAAATGGGTTTTGTAAGTTTTCATGATTGGTATTAATATTATTTAAAGTCCACTTCAGGGTATAAAAGAGTCACAGTAATTGTGTGGTAGAAATAGTGGTAAATGTAAATTGTAAGTTATTAACTTTAGATTATCATCAACAGTAATTTATTTAGTTTCACTCTAAAGTAAATTATACAGGCAGCAAGAAACTAAAATCAGTCATATCGTCAGTGATCGAGTGGCTGAACAGTATTTAATATTAACAACATAATTATAGTATTTTTTTCCTCAATTAAGAATACAAGACCTGACTTCATTTTCCTCTTTATTTGTGATCATATTATTATTTATACTATCATTACAATGTCAATGGAGGTCTTGTCGACAGCAAGCAAGAGATGTGACAATCATGAGAAAGCAACATGATTATTACAAACAGTGAATCATTTTTTGTTCAGCTTCGTCATCTTCTATGGAGAAGGACATGGAGTCACCATGGACAGCATCAATTTTGAGGATAAACTAAACAGGTAAAAAAACACTTGAGAATGTTTGTTGAAACTTCAGTAGGATAACCAACCCTTCAAAATGTTAAGCTTGAAGTTGTCTTTGCATCCATTCCCAAATACTTTGAAAGTAAAAATATAACCTAGTAGTTTTATTTATTTTTTCTTTTTGCAAATTATTCCTGCTTGGGTGAGTTCATAAAGGATGCTACAATTTAAGGCATCTTCTACTTACAGTGCATGTACTATTACCCAGGCACGTAACCAGAGTTGGAATTGTTTGGGGCACATTCCGTGCATGCTCTTGTGAGCCAGAATTTTTCGCACAATTATTTCGGTATAGTATAGTTGTGATAATTAGGTTATTAAATTTAAACCAAACTCTGAAATTTTGGGGGGGGGCACGTGCCCGCCCCACCCCCTAGCTACGTGCCTGCTATTACCCTGAACTTAGTATTTTCAAAGTATGTAATTGTGAAATAATTTACAGGGAAATTAAAATCAACCTGAAAAGTCTATTAATTCAAAGAATGTATTTGACATATTCGGACCGGTTAGTTTTAATTATGCAGTGAGCGATCTTCCGTTTACAGAATGGCAAATTGGTGCACAAAACGTATCATTTGCTAGTCAAAACTCATAATTTGCTATTCAATATTAGCATTCAGCATGCACAAAACATTATTCAGTCTAAAATGTTCTTGCTATGGGAAATTGTTCCTTGTAACAGGATGGATACATCCTGTATAGGCTCTAAAGCACAGAGCTTAAAATAAGCATGCAATCTGCATTTGGAAATTTATTATTAAATATTTACTATGGGGTTATTTTTTATTTCATTTCAGACTGGACTTCGGAGAAGGTTGTTGTTAGGTGTCGACGCATTATACTCTTTAGTTTTCCCAGTTCGTCCCTCATGCCATTCACAGCTCTGCCAGCTCGGTTGAATTCGGTGTGATAACTCCCCACCTTGTTCATTTAGTAGGCCCAACCCAACACGGAACCTTCTCAACTGTTCGACGACATGATCTTCTAGCAGGTGAAGTTTTGGCGTGATGCTTGCCTCCGGGAATGTCTGCCTATATGTGTGTAAGAAATTCTTGATGCATGTGTCTAAGGATAAAGAAACCCAAATTACATACATGCGTATCGTACATGTACCTGTACTGAACAATGCAGGATAAGTCCAAGTACTACGTTTTAAGCACAAACGAGATTTTACCTGTGCGGTCAATGTCAAGTTCTGTGAGTGGATTAGAATGGTTGATGGCTTCATGAACATCCGTGAACTGCATGAATATGATGTGGAATCTTTGCCGATTTCTGCGGCCATCCTCTGCAAACGATTACATGCAGCAATCGGCAAGTCATCTGTGGGCAATTCCTCAATAGCTCGTTGAGGCTGACGTGTTATGTCTTCTATGACACCAGGCTGATGAAATTTGATAAATATTGAAAATAACATGTGTTTTAATTTGATCCATCCTTTTCAAAAGGGTACATGAACTACAAGGAAATAACCTGTGTGACTTACCTGGCAGCATTTATGGACATGATTACCCACAAAGGATTTTCCATGATAAGCCTGACGACAAACTTTGTGTTTATTTAACACCTCATCAAGACTGCTCGTCACAGGTCCTGTACCAAAGGTAGTTCTGTACATGTTCAGCTTGACTTTCTCCTGTTGGTTCATGAATAAAAGTAAAACAGAAATTGTACCTTTAAATACTAAAGTGCATTCAAAGCTTTCGCAAAACTCACTCATGCGGGTAAAATAAGTTTTCAAAATGTACATTTACTTACACTCGTAAAAAAATTCAGTTTTTTTACACAGATCTTTTGTTTGTTATTTGATTTTACATGTTTTTTGGTTTTGGTTTTGATGTAAATAAACCTCTTTCTGTAAATATTTATGTATTTTTACATAATATGTTGATTTTCACCCATAATTTTGTTATTAAACATAGAATTTGTAAAATAACAATCGAATTGTGGAAAGTTTCTGTTTTTTAACACAGATTTTGTGTTTCAGTGATTTGCTTTTACATTTTTGTTTTTGTTTTTGATGTAATAAGTTTGTATTTTTTACAGGTATTTTTGTTGATTTTTACCCATACTTCTTTGTTATTGAACATACAATTTTGTAAAATACAACTCGAATTAGAAAATGTTTTTTTTTTACAGAGATTTTTTGTTTGTTTTAATTTTTTTTTTTTGGATGTAAATAAACCTCTTTCTGTAAATATTTATGTATTTTTACATATTTTGTTGATTTTCACCCATAATTTTGTTATTGAACATAGAATTTGTAAACATTACAGTCGAATTGTGTAAAAATTGCGTATGTTATTTTTTACACTTCTGTTTGTTATTATTTGCTTTTACTTTATATGTATTTTTTTGGGGGGAGGGGGTTCACCAACATTATTTGTTTGAGCACACATGAGTGTGTGCACTTGAATGCTTGCTAGTGTGGTATTGCTTTTGTTTATGTTTTCTAGGGGCAAATCATTACTATTGTCAGGCAGTCGAGTTTGTGCAAAAATAGTTTATTAAAATATTATTTTAGTTATGTTTATTACTGAGTGTGTGTAAAAGATCTTTACATGGTTTACTTGTTTATTTTAATATTTGTTTTATTAGGGGAGGGCATGTCACCCATATTATTAGGCTATGTTGATATCATAATTTAGTACCTGTTGAGTGTGTTGTTCAATATGGACATGTTTGATTTGTTGTGTTAGATTCCCCCGAATAAATAACTTTTGTTTGCAAAATGGAAGACCAAATTGTAATTTAGAGTGTTATTGCATTTGTTGATATTTGACCATTTGAACTAGGACAGATTCTTGCAGTGTGGAGTGCCATGGTCGAGCGGTTTAGTGCGATCGGATTTGTGTTCTGATGGCTGAGTCGTCAGAATGTGGGTTCGAAACTGCGCGACTGGGGTACTTGTGTCCTTGAGCAAGACACTTTACCATAATTGCTTCTTCCACCCAGGGTAAATGGTACCTGTGAGGGCAGAGTTGGTTGTTGTGTTTGATTAGCCCTATATGCGCTGTAATGGCAGCAATTGAGCTTCGTATACTCCCCAGGGAGCTGAGATGGTTTCAGTAATGATTTATGAGCCTGATGAGCAGGGGGTAATAATATACGCGCCTTGAGCACCAGTTTGCGGATACGTGCGCTATATGGGGTCCACACATTATTATTAGTAGTAGTAGTCTTCTTCTTTCGTGAATGATGATGAGCAGCGGAGTGCTAGTAGCTGCATACATCGGTTTGATGACATTAGTTGAAACAGGGTGGACCACGTGAAGGTTGTCATCTCCCACCTCAGTAGTAGTAGTAGTAGTAGTAGTAGTAGTATTGCAGACGTTGTAATAAAAGTAAATGTATTTTCGTTGGGTCAAGCCCGAGTGAGTTATTTGCATAAGTATGCAGGCCATAAGGTTATAGAGGCAGGGAGTGAACAAGGTGTTCACTGACCGAATTCACTGCAAGCGGCACAGACGTTTTGTTTGTTAGCTCCGTCTTTCCAATATCATAATCTATAACATGGCGGAAGTCGACGGGGTTAAGATCACACACGCAGCAACCCAGAATGAGCCTGCAGTATCCCTTAAGCTTATAGGGGATACTATAAAGACAGCTTTGTTTGAGTTTAAAGGATATTTTGACACTTCCTTGTCAAAACTGAAACAAACTGAAAGAAACAACAGAATACTTGAGAAAGTACTAAAGCTACAGAAATCGGCAGAGCTGACTTTCCGTTTTAAAGGTAACAAGTCTCAGTTTCTTTTTTCAACGAAGAAATTCTGGAGAATCTAGAAGATATAGCACTCTTCTAGAAAGGAGACATCACCAAAGTAAAGTCAACTCGTCTTGGAGGCAGTCAAAAGCCTGAAGAAACGTAACAAATTGATACGGATAGCAGACAAGAGTGACGCCGGTTAGTAATAATATTCCGTATTCGATTCCGAATGTCTTCTCATTATAGAGACGCAGGGTTGATTACTGCATTGGTCATTTAGTCTATAATATTAATTATATTTCAAGAAAAAGAATCATTTACCGTCGATTGATGCCTCGTCAATGGGCATTTTTGTTCGCCAGATATGCAACGAAGATAATATAGTATTATACCTTTTAGAACAAGTTATTGTTCACAGGGAAGGACTAACATGCGTGTGACGCACATTCTTTTTGTTATTTGTGTATGATTGTGGTAAAACAGGTTGGTCTGCAGTTCAGGAATATTTTAGCGATGATCTTGCAAGCAACTCCGGAAGATGAAAAAGAAAATACGTCAAGCTTCCAAGCCAGAGCAATACGCAAGAAAAGGGGTCAACAAAGCGCAACTTGGGCTCAAACAAGCGTCAACGCCTGTTTGGCCGCGCCATACAGTCCGTGGCCAGTACGAGTAAGCTTCTAGCTCTGAGTTTTTCGTGGCCCTCAATACAACCGTAGATACAATGCTGCTGGTTTACATTAAACTGGTCAAGCCCGAAATCTACCGATATCTGCTTCAGCTGGGTGGCAAACCCGGACATTGGAGGAGAAATTGGTGGACAGCAAAAACAACAGCCCAGTTATCGGCAAAGATGTCACATTAACCCTCAGTGGTAGTTATGGCAATGTTCCTAGTGGCTCAGTTAATGTGGAGGATTCCAAACCAGGTGAACAGTGGGTATGAGGTTATGGATTTTTATATTGATAATTATTATGATTATGGAGCAGGGTAATGACGAACTCAATTGTTAAAAGTGCAGGTTAACAGCAGCCATAGACTTTTGGAGGAGCATTGATCAAATCCCGTTGTGCTCGATATTTTATACAACGGTTATAAACTCCTATTTCTTTCGACCCCTGGTCCTAAGATGCATAAGAACAATAAATCCGTCGGAACATCTCTGTTTTTTGTTTCACAGAAGTTATTTCAGATCTGGTTGGGAAAAAAAGGGTTGGTATGCCATTGTAATAATATACCGGCTATTGTAAACCCATTATCAGTCGCTGTACAAAATCTGGCAAAAACGCCTTATTTTAGACCTTAGGTACATTAATAAGTTCCTCTGGAAATATAAGGTCAAGTTCGATGACTGGAAAGTTGCATCCTCCTTTCTAGGAGAAAGGTGATTTTATGTTTTCTTTCGACCTCAAGTCAGGTTATCATCATATTGATATTTACCACGATCACTGCAAGTATCTCAGTTTTGCTTTGGGAATTCAGGTAATTGTACTGAATATTTTTTCTTTCCTAGTATTGCCGTTCTGGGCTATCTACGGCACCTTATTTATTTACAAAATGTTTCAGACCCCTTTGTAAAGCACCGGCATGAAATCAAGGATATTTTGTGGTACGTGTACTTAGATGATGGCTGGGGTAGAGCAGGTTCCAAAGATCTTTTGTAATAAGATTGCAAAGAATGTTAAAGCTGATCTTTTGTCAGCAGGGTTCGTTCCAAATATAGACAAATCCAGCATGGACACCGGACACACAAAATTATCGTGGCTAGGATTAACATGGAACTCAGAAATCAGGTTCTCTCATGATAACGGATAATCGTATTCAAGATCTATTGCAAACCTTAGATGAAGTCCAAAAGATTACCTTTGCTTGTGCTTCGACAACTAGCGTCTGTTACAGGCAAGATCATTTCACTTGGGCTCAGAAGAAGGAAACATTTCCAACTCAGAACGAGATTTCTGCACCTGGAAATAGAGAAAAGGATACACTGGGACTTTATCAATTTATGATTAGTTCTAATAACAAAGTGCGATTGAAGAATTGGGATTCTGGAGGTCAGAAGTCGTAAAATTAAATATACGTTTTTGTTTGAATATTCAATACCCCAGATTATTGTGTACACAGATGCGAGTCACGTGGGATGTGGATCCTGGACATCCAGATGTGCTGAGAGATGGTTTCACAGAGGAACTGGAACGAGGATGAACAAAAAGAAAAGCTCCACTTGGAGGAAACAAAGGCAATATACATATCTTTGCAAGCATTTGCGCCTAAAACTACGTGGAAAAGTAGTTAAATTCTTCACTGATAACAAGGAGTAGTATCGGTAGTAAACAAGCAGCAGCATGGTAGAAGGAGCTCTTAAATTTGAGCTTTTAAATATCTTCAAGTTCTGTAAAGAGCATCTTCTATTGAACTTGAAGTAAAGTGGGTACCAAGAGCTATGAATGCTCGAGCCGACTTGATCAGCCAGAGATAGATTGGATCAGACTGGGGAGTCACCCAGAATTTTTCAAGTTCATTGATAACACTTTGGGGGACCCCACACTGTGGACCGGTTTTTGGCAGACGAAGAAAATACTAAACTTCCGAAATTTAATTCAAAATTTTGGGTTCCATGCAGGTACTACCTGTTGACACATTTTCATGTGACTGGAGCGGTGAGAACAATTGGTTGGTTCCTCCAACTTAAGCCTGCAGTGGGTGCGATACTCTAAGGCATCTAAAGCCTGCCAAGCCGAAGGAACCTTGGTCGTTCCTTCTGGCCTCGGCGGCCTCTCTGGCCTCTACTTTTTCTAAGATAGCTCAATTCCAGTTTTAGTCAAAACGTGTTGAAATTTTCAGATCCGAAAGTGATTTTTGTGCCAAGGCAGGAACAAGAACTCCATTTTTGTATCCCCACAGATAACCAGTTGTAAGTACTTTTGCATAAAGCTGTCATTGGTTAAAGACATGAGGTCTTTACAATGTATACCTGTATGGTGACATTGGACCCGATTGGTCAGCGAAGCCGCATGGCGACAATATGAATGGATGTTATTCGAAGTTTTTAAACGGGCCGAATAGCATTATTAAAGGTCTATGCAATTGATGGTTATTGTATGCAATTGTCGAAATAACGACTATCCTACTTGGAATCCTAATTCTTCCGTTAGTTTATTCTATACAGATTTGTTAATGACCAGGAGTATATGGTAACTCTGGGTGAGATATTGAGTGATTCTAGAGCACCGAATACGGCTCTCAAGTATGAGAAAGCTTTTTCTGCATGGGAAAAGTGGTGTGAGCAAAATACAGGTAGAGTCCTTACCATGGCGATATGACTGGACATTAGTCGGTATTTTATACAACAGTTTAACGAAAACGCTCCGTATTCCAGAATTGAAACGGCGTTTACAGTATCAAATGGCGTCATGATTGTTTACCTGGTTCTCTACAAAATCCATGTGATAGCAAAATTCTTGCATAATGTCCTCCAAGGGCTGGGAAGAGAAGGCTAGCCAAGCCCACAGTTGGTAAAAAAAAAAAAGGAACCAATCACTCCAGGAAATACTGCAACTCAATCGTTGAGAAAATTGGGTTCTCACAGACAATCTCATGAATCGTTCGTTTATGTACAATGCTGCTTATCATATGCAGGTTTTCTCCCGGGTCACAACGAGTTAGTTAACTTACGCAGATGTGACATTCAATTGTCCGTTTCCCATGTTAATATTTCTTCTAATCGTTAAAAGTAAGACAGACATTTATAGACAAGGGGCATGGGTTCTGTGGCAGCAACGGATTCGCCCACTTGCCCTGTCGGCATGTTTCGGAGGTATCTCACACTAGCAGAGTTGAATAATGAAAAGGACGAAGGTTTTCTGTTTCGTCCCTAAGTTATTGTAAATCTATTAACGGATACAAACTAAGACAACCGGGCATCAACAACTTTCATATTCCAGGTGTCTGGAAATGTTCAAAAGGCTTTGTCAACAGTAGGTTTAGATCCTAAACACTTTGGGCCATACAGTCTTAGAGAGCAGGTGGAGCTTCGCAGCAGCCGCTATGGGGAGTACGCTGGATAGACTTTTCAAAAACATGGCCGTTGGCGCTCTGAAACTGCCAAAGATGGGTACATAAAAGATACGTTACAGAACAGGCTGAAGTCGGTTTCCTTAAAATTGGGTTTATAGTCAACCTATCACGAATTGTGTTATAAATTCTCAGAAACGAGAATTTTATGTTAAGTAATATATAAAATGAGCTGTTACAATTAAAAATAACAGCAAATATCTTTAGAGTCGATATTGGCTCATACCTCCAAGATAAAATGATTATTGGAATTAAATGGAATTACCTTGCCTCGATGGGCATTCATATATAATGTACAGACCACTAGAATTCCCGTTGCCCTTTTAATGCCTGAAAATTGGGGAATATGTTGGTTCCGACCAACGCTTGCATCACGAAGATCGGTGTTCCCCAAACGTAAAAGGTATTTTATAAAATGTCTTTTATTGCAGGTTTAAAATAACTAAACAGGCGGCAATGAAAATAATTTATTATTGTTTGAGCGGACGAATTAAATGAATAAATGTATTTTCGTTGGTCAAGCCCGAGTGAGTTATTTGCATAAGTATGCAGGCCATAAGGTTATAGGGAGGCAGGGAGTGGAACAAGGTGTTCACTGACCGAATTCACTGCAAGCGGTACATGACGTTTTGTTTAAAAAAAAAAATTAAAAATAATAATAATATATATATATATATATATATTGTTCATATTGATAACGCTCTGTTTTGAGAAATAGTCCATTCCTTAGACATGATCACTCCAACGAGATCATTGGCAAGGAATGCTTTAACGATAGCACTGAAGTTGACTCACAGAAAGCTACACATATCTATGCGGATTTGGAAGTATTCACCAGTGGAGTTACAAGCTCACAAGGAAACGAGAGGGACCAGGTATCACACAGGTTGCGAATGAAGACTAAGAAAATCGTATCCTTTCTTAAAAGCTGACCAATCAGTTCTCAGCTTTGTTTGGGTAACAAAGCACTCATCTAGGCAGTCTGTCCAACGCTTGCATCGAAGATCGGTGTTCCTCAAACGTAAAGCAGTATTTTATAAATGTCTTTTATTGCAGGTTTAAATAACTAAGCAGGGCGGCAATGAAAATAATGTATTATTGTTTGAGCGGACGAATTAAATAATAAATAAATTACAATCACGACGTGAATCAAACAACGTGTGTTAATACAAAATAAATAATTTAATTTTACGGATATCCAACTTATTTCAATTCAAGTGAAATTCATTAAAACGTTTAAAACAAACAAATGTGTAAAAATACCCCAAAAAGTAATTTTACAGATTCGATCCTTTATATTTGCATAAATCTGCACTTGTAAAAAATTACCGTAATTTTACGGCGAAAAAGTTTGTAAATTCTACGGTGAATTACCGTAATCATCCATTTCAAAGTGTTTTACAGCCGAAACCCGTATTATGGCAGCTCCCATTGCACTCTGGGATATATCCAATATGTAAATGATTGACCTAAGTTGACCTAGCTTTGCGCTCGAATCATTTTCAAGGTTTAAATATGTGAAAATTCGATGAATTTAGCCCATTTTCAAATAATTTAATTCTAATTTTATGATTAAAAGGTAATATTTTAATGTTCTCTTCTATGTTGATGTAAAAAGTACATCTCAAATTTAAAAATATTGAAATATAGATTATAATTGCATGCCACCATGACTAAAAAAAGGGTTTCGAAAAGACAGTATATATAAAGAATACATGTTCCGTTTATTAGTAACTGAGAGGAGTGGTTGAAGAAGGAATCAGACTACGCGCATGTATGGTAAGTGCTTTCACTTACCTATACATACGCGCCGGGTATTGATACTAATTCCAATATCTGCAGATCCATCCCATAGCAGATGCAACGTTCCCTTATGGATGCGTTAACAGTTGCGTCATATACGGTACCCGTAAAAAATATTTATATAAATATTCTACGTAAAATAACGGAAAGTTTCAGTAAAAACTACGGTAACCGTCATTTCTGCAGGCCGTAAAAACGATACTTTTTTTTTCACAGTGTGTAAAAAGCAAAAACAAAGTACCCAAATTAAATAATTAACATTTCTTGTAAATTTGAATAATTGTTAGAGGTTGTGAACACAAACAACAGAAGTTCAGTTATTTGCATTTAAAGGTTTGCCTGTATTTTTGCCAAACCATGTCGTTCTGTTAATAATGATTACAACTTTTTAATTTTTTTTTAATAATAACAACAGTAGGTCTGTAATTACTATATTTACATAAACGAAGGGTTAATGAATAACGAGAGTGCTGGCAACTCTGTTGCCAAAGCACTTTTTCTGTAAATTTACAAAGAATTCTTTTACAGTGTACGAGTTCTGGTAATGTCGGATTTAAGCCGTTTCCTAAGCAGTAGTCGTCAGATCATTGTGTACAGTGTGTGGTTGTCAAGGTTTTTGAGCACACTCAGGGCAGTCGGTCCTCAATTTGTTTAACCTCTCTGTTTCTCTTGGATCTGCTTCTGTACCTGGAGCTGTCTTGTAGCTCTGGAAGCAACTAGTAGATCAAACTAGAATTAGATGTTTCATCCTCGAAGCTATGAAGGCGCTCTTGAGGATTGCCGCATCCAGCTTGTGACAATTATCCTCAAAAGGTCAAACAGTTTCTGAATACTCCAAGGAAATGTGAGGTTGGAACAACGACCTATTCATAATAATATACAGCAAAAGAGTGATGTAACAATGTTATGTGGGAAAATAGCAAAATTTGAGAACGTATCTCAAACATTTAAATTTTTATTATATTGAATGGCATGCACATTTACATGTACGTAATATTGACACATCGTGTGCAGAGAAAACTTACATGATCTGGCTCAATTTGGATCATAGGCTTGCTGGACCAATACTCTCTATGAAATGTCTTTAGCACGATGCCTTTGTTGGTCCATCTTCAACAAACTTGCTGTACTGTCCATGTAGGCTGGGCTATTGGTCCTTGAGGAGATGGACCCTCGCTCACTAAGTGGCTGTTGCCTGTCGATGTTGGATGCTCGACAATAAATGCAACTGTATCTGTTATGTTTCAGAAAATCCTTTAATATTTATGCTTATCCTTTAGATAAGCATAAATATTTTAAAAGGTTTTCTGAAAAATGAGTGTTTAGGACAATACGTGTGGTTTGTCGTTTGTGAAGAACAAATTAATTGGTTCATCATTGCAAGCACATATTCCATACAGCTTAGTGAGAAAGGCATAAGTCTCCAAAAAACAAAACAGGCATATGAAATGTCCGGCCACTAAGAAAATTAAGGGAAAAAACACAAATACAAAATTTGTTTGATTTTATATATTGTTTAATCATAAGAGAAATTTCAATGACTTTTCCTACATTTTATATAACGCATTAAGTTTTCACAATTAGTATGGGATGAGTACTTTCCATGACAGGTGAAAATTATGCCTTTAAATACTACCGCCATGTATGGCTGGTTAGGGTCTACACATCCTTGAGAACAGTAGGCATTGTCTGCTGGAGGCTGGAAAAAGAGTCATCTCCTTCAAATACAGCGATTGTTGCGTTTTTCAGACTGTTTGGTCGTTCAACATTTACAATCTGAAAAGCCATTTTGAAGGAGGTGCTGCTCTCTTTGTCTCCTCCACCTTCAACCATATCTCATTGTCAGGATGACGCCATTGTGGAGATAAGGGAGTTACACCTGAGTTAAATTATTTAGAGAAAACAATTAATTTTGATGTCAAAATTATTTGTTGCTGTAAATGTACGTGTACAGTATTAATTGTTGATTTTTTTTTTACACTGTAATTTCTAGAGTGTCATCAATAGTGTAATCAATAGTGTAATCAATTACTGGTCAGTGTAATCAAGTGTAGTGCAATAGTGTAATCCACCCTAATAGCGTTTAGTGCAATACATCACCAAAATTAAACTCTTTCTGAGCTCAACCATGGAGGAAGTTCCTCCCTCCATGGTTTAACAAAAGAATTAAATTAGACCAGGTTCAAGCCGGTCTAGATAGTCGAGCACCATTGTAGGTATGTTGTTTACTTTGACAAATGTAAATAACTTTCAGATAAAATTCATCGACTGCCTCAGCTTTGAGCTTGAAAATTGGAGGAGCAGTCCATTTCTCCTCAACACAATCCTGCAGCAGTTGTTTTGTATTGTCTCATTGCCCACCAGAGGTGATGGCTGATGTGGCAAGGTACCTACTATTATTATTACAACACAGTGATATTATGTCGTGCAACAAAGTCACTATAAATGCGTTTCTTTTAAATTTGTTCTACATTATGAAATTTAGTACTCACTTTCGTATTTTGCGGACTTGGTTCCAGTGAGATGACAGTCTCTCATCATGGCTAGGGCCTTGTTGGCTGACATTGATGTGTCATCATGCTGGCTTTTGGTAGGTTGTCTTTCATTGAGTGTTGAACTCACTTGTTTTATAACAGCAGGTTATATAAACAAAGTTGTACGTAAAGATATTACTTATGCATGATTATGTATTCTTTTCACTATTTATTAAGATTTATGTAATGTGTTTTATTTCACTTGAAAGGTGATAATTTTAATAATATATGCAATTTGTGTAATAATAGTACACTTAAAAGTCTATTTCTATTTTTTAATGACATTGTAATAATTATACTGTTTGCATACAATTTGATGAAAAGTATAGCCCTAATCAATTAAAAGGAAAGTATTTTAGCTTACTCTGCCTCCTGTTTTATGGGATGTAACCCTTGTCTCCTTTTGTTGCAATTTAAGCCAGGTCCATCTATCTGTGGCCTGCTCGATAGCATAACGCCCCCTTTCCCACTTTCACAAGATTTTTGCTACGCAGAGCACGATTTTTCAATTATTTACAATCGCAACGGCGTCGTGGCCATAAGTTCGTGGTCAAACGTGGTCCACCGTAGCGCACCGTAGCAGATCCTGATGGCACTGTGGAGCAGCACGACGCAATGTCTGGCACCCGGTTTCACCGTAGCGGTGGAAAAAATCGTTGTCCACCGCAGCAGCATCGTATTAGAGTCGTAACGTTGTTCTTGATGTTGCCGTGGTATGTCGTGACGGCGTATTGTTCATTCGTACTCATTCGTGGTGGCTGTAACACCTACGGTAGGCCACACCCCCCGCTACGATGCTGATACGATGCTGCTACGATGGTGTTGCGACGGCAAGACGCCAATAAGACGCTGTAGCAAGAACATGATTTTTTTATCACGTGTCTCTGCTGATAGTGTATATGTTTTTATCACATGTCTCTTGTCTCTTGTTTAAAAAAATTATGACAACGACAACATCCAAATAATTATAAATTCACCAATTGCGCCTTTTCCGTCGCGTGATTAATTAAATCGTACAGGCGTCTTGTGAAATCATACTGGCGTCGCACTGGCGTCTTGTGAAATCGTACTGACGCCGTAGCGACGTCGTAGTACAATCTTGGCATTTCTTTGGTACGCCGTGACAAATCTTTGACGATGTCGTAACTCATCAAAAAACACCGTTGTGGCATCTCCTCGCACTAATGCCGCGTACCACATCTTGACGGCGTCTTGATAGCGTCTTGACAAGACGTGGAATTCGATAGACCCGAACTTTTGAGTGTGAATTGTTACGGTAGCATTGATTGAGCACGACGCCAACTGAAAATCGTGCCTCACTGCAGCAAAATCGTGTAAGTGGAAAGGGGCTTAAGGTATTGAGTCCCTGTGTGTGCTTGATACCTCTGTCCCAGGGAGGACTGTAGCTTGCAAAATTTCATGATCCTCCACTTGGAACAGTTGTTTCGCAGATGGTTAGGCCTGTTTTCAGAAACTTGGACATTACTTGGTTGACATGAATGGTCAGAGTTCACCAAAGTTTCCAATTTGTGCATTTGTCGCAACCTACAATCAAGTTCTTGCAACTGTATACGCAGTACCCTTGGACTGTCAGAGACTCTGATTGTAATTCACGAGAGCTTTGCATACTGGACAAGGGACAGCTGAACTTTTGCTTGTGCTGGAAATAATTTGGGGTAAAAGCATCAGTCACAAAAAATAGTGTTCACACTTTGTTTGGATGGATGAGAGATGAAAGAATGACATGTCAAATAGGACATGTGAAACAGATTGTTCCTCCTCTCCCTACTATGCTAAGGTTGGTGCAAGTTTCAGTTAATATCTGATACTAACTTGAAGGAAGATGTTCTCCTGATAGCCCAAACACAAGACTCTTCTTTTTCTCTTGTTGAAGTCTGCCCCGTTTTATTTGATGGTCGTCCTGGCCTGCTTTTGATCAGAGAATATTGTGCAAATACTGCAATCATTCACTCTTGTGTGTTTAAACTATTTTCGTGTTTGAGTATCGCTACCGGTATTATAAGTTCTCGTACCTGTCCGGTAGTGTCTAATTTTTCTTCCACATTTATCGCTGTGTGCTATGTAGGGTGCACGTCTGGTGGCGTATCCTCCCATGTAGAAAATACCAAATATTGCAAACATTTCTTTGGTGTGGTCAAGACACTGCAACGATGTCCGATGCCTTCCGTCTGTTTTCTCAAGCGATTGCCACAGATTCTACATACCTTCTCAAGTGCATGTATGTAAACCAAACTCATCTTTAGCAACAATACATACTACTCTAATTTTATTTAAACTAGCCCAAAACTCAAAAAATTGCTGAGATGATCCGCCGATCTAAATATGCAGCTCGGACAGCTACATGGCCTTCCACGTTTACAGTGTTCACTTTTATTCAAGTTACGCGCTGTGTGTGTGTGTGTGTGTGTGTGTGTGTGTTTCCCCGGGAAAGTTTATTGTACGGTTGTCTGTTCGTAGTAAATACTTGTCCCATTGCTTTGTACACGCAAAAGATTATGACCGCATAACAAACAAAAAATACGTTAAAATAAATCTCTGAAAAATACGCATTTTTATTGGCCCAGACAAAACATGTTGATAAATGTTTACATAAATATCCAATCTGTCGAAATTGAAAGGATTTTATTTAAAAATGTACCTCCACTTCTAAATGGGGGAAAATCGGAGGCATATCGGCAGATTAAATGAGAATAACGGATATGGAAGTTGACACAAAAATATTTTTTTTCTGAATATAGTGTTTATTACCATCAAGTAAAACCCTAAAACCTGCAAGAAAATTTAACTCAGTATCAGGTTTTATGAAGCTGCAAAAAACTTTAATCAAATTGCATACAAATCATATTTAGATCATATCGTTTGTTTAGACTTTTAGCACAACTCAGTAGTATATGTGCCGCAAATCCACTCAACATTGTGGCGGTGCAAATTGCAGTTTTGTCTGCAGTGATTTTGCACAGTTTGTGGCACAATACGCCACATCCCTCCACAGCACTGTGGTGGATGTACCTCCTAGTGTGTGGTGCTGCCATAATTTTATTTTTTCAATTTTTTTTATGACGTCATTTCGGCCAAGTAAAAAAAAAAAAAAATTGTGTTAACACACCACCAATTGTTAGCAAGTGCACATCCACCCACAGTGCTGTGGAGGATGTGGCGTACGCCGCTACAAACTGCACAAAAATCACTGGGCAGACAAAAAATCCGCAGTTTGCACCACAACTTTTTTTTTTCAACCACAATTTTACCACTGCACACAAAAATACTGCACACAACTGCACACAAAATACTGCACACAACTGGCACTACTCCCTCCACACAAACTGCAGCACAAAATACTGCACACAAAATACTGTATTAACTGTAGATTACTCTTCCTCCACAAACTGCACACAAAATTAAAAGTGGAGGTGCAGTTTGTGTGTGGCGGAGGGGAGTAGTGTGCAAGTTACAGCATGCATATTGATGATTTTGGGCAAGTTGGAGCATAATGACACAAAAATATAAACACAAAAGAACACATTCTCAACTCTTTTATTATTTTTTATTCACTTTTTAAATTCATGTAACAATGAATGGATTGCCGATACAAATCACTATATAAAAGAAAACTCAAACATTATAACTCAAAGTATTAATAATTCCCCAAGAAAATGCACATTAAACAAGAATCCTATATAAAAACACTGTAAATCAAATATCTATTGGACTTAGCTTGTCAATTTTGTACACGTTATATGGTGATTTTTGGGGAGAGGAATGATGAGGGATGTATAGACTAGGGAAATCAATAGATAGTCAAGTGAATTATAAAGGAATATAACAGAATTCAAAAGAAAGTCAACTCGCACTGAATTTTTACAGGGATTAAGAGTCTACACTCCTTGCACAACAATCAGTTATTGTACATTAGTGAGATGGTAACCCATCTGTTACAATGACAGTAACACGATAGATTTATACATCTCACTCGTTCATACCGAGCTACATGGGACGAAGTGTTTTAGATTATATTTCCGCTTCCAATGAACTGCTCAGGAATCCGGAATTTCGTTGCGTGTACCGTCAACGAAACCGTAAATGAAGTCGGATATTAGGGTCATAATACAGTTTACCAATCTCGACATGAAACAACGGCCCGCTTTAGGTCGCGTCAGGTCTGTAGTTCACAATACACTTCTATTTAAAGATGAACAGAAAGTCACCCAGAAGTTTAGAAATCTATGCAGAGGCAATTTTATTTCCTTCGAAATTAAGTTGTCACTGCCCTTGATGTAACGTAATAGTGTAAAAATAAATACAAAGGATTACTGTAAGACTAACAGAGGTGGTTATTTTATAGATTTTTATTCCTACCAAAAAAAACTATTATAGATGTTTTTTATATTACAGTATTCTTTCTGAAAGATCTGGTCTTCATTATCACTCTTCCTCGTTCTCTCTCTCATTTAGTTGAAGTAGTAGTCCGTCAAATTTGGGTATGGTGTTTAGGCATTACCTGTTCAGAGCTTTGTTTACTCTCCATGCCTTTACTTACTTCTTCTTCGAGATCTTCCGCAATATCCTGATGAGTCCCATTATCTTCAGATGTAGGTAACTTGACAAAAATCATTGTATTTGTTGAAAAGATTCGTTTGACTGCCCAAAGGGTTTTCCCTATTGGCTTTTTCCTGGCTTGATCTTCACCTCACACCCCGTTGGACGTATACCTTTCATATTTTTCACAATCATCTCTTCTTCAGTAGCCTTTTAGCCTCTTCTTCCAACCAGTCTCGAAAAGTGGCATTGTCTTCCAGTTCAGAACTAGACTCATCCTCTTCCGACGATCTGCTCAGCACCCACTCCGTATCGGATTGGCGAATCATCTTCCTCGAAATCTTCGTCTTCATCCTGCGTAGATTCAGTTTCACAAAGTTTCTATTTCCGAATCTTCAACTCCACGCTTTTTAACATCGGGTTCAGAATTACTGATGTCAGAATTGTCAGATTGGATAGCTTTTATTTCAGAATCATCGTCAACTTCATCCATTTTAGATTCTCTTCATTATGCACATGTTCTGCATGCCTCCGTAGGTTATATCTCCGTCCAAAGCTTTTGCCGCACTGGTGACAAGGATGGGGTTTGACAGCAGAAATAACATTCATGTTGAATCTCTGATGTTTTAATCTCCGATTGACAAGAAACGGAAGAAATAGTTTATATATAGGTTCATGAGTAATTATTTCGCTGCTCATTTGTGTCAAATGAGCAAAAGCGAAATGAGCAAATGAGCAGCGAATTGAGCAAATGAGCAGCGAAATGAGCTTTTATTTCCTAATTCACCCGGTTCTACCGGAAACAAACTTTTTCTATTGGGCCTTCCCTCCCTCTGGAAATAAAAAGACATTAAAAATACAATGACAATTGGGGATCACTGTACTTTGACGACGAGCGACGCGGACCTGGACACCGACTGATGACCATTTTGCACTGACCTTCTATAGGTTCTAACACTTATTACCTTCAATGTGGTGCAGAGTCCAACTATAGTCCACAACTTGTTGAAACCAACTAACACATCGTATATGTAATAGATATCGTATCCTAATTGTCAATCTTCAAAGTCTCTCTATTGTCCAAAACTTTTGAAGTCCAATTAACACTGCCATGTTGTGTAAATAGTCATATCCTGCATATTCCAGCATTTAAAAGACCAGCTATATTCATTGCTTGTTGCACTGGGTTGTCATTGTAAAACATGTAGAGGAGATACTCCTTTATTTGCCATCATCTGGACCAGTACTATAAAATTCCACTACGGATCATATCTTCCCGTTAAAAACATCCTAAAGAATGAAATTTTAATGTTAAATCTTTATCACATTTTTAAGAAAAATAAGCTAGTCCGCACTGGGGTTTGGTCAAAAACAGTCAAGTGACTTCAACACACACCCATACCACCAATCAATATTCCCGCCACAGGACATTGCAGATTATTATGCAAATGGGGGAATCCCAGTCCCAATAGAAAATACAATTATTTCCTAATTCACCTGGTTCTAACCGGAAATAAAACTTTTCTATTGGGCCTTCCCTCCCTCTGAAATAAAAAAGACACAAAACACAATGACAATTGGGGATCACCGTACTTTGACGACGTCCGACACCTCTAGTCCCCATTTCAAGGTTTAAAGAACGGGCACAGAGTAAGGATTTTATAAACTGGTTCTCCTCTCATATTTTAATTCATCATATCTTCATTAATATTCATAATTTATATTCATATTTACTATTTCTAAACATGAAACCATCACTATAATTTTGTGATCACAACCTTCTTCATAACTTGCATCAAACTTTCCTCATATTAATTTATTACATTTATGACACCTTACACTTATAAACACTACAGCGATATAGTACAGTGCTCCTTACTATAAACCAGCAACTTCAGGATACCTCAAGTTGGTTCTGAAGACTTTCCTTAACATAACTGTCCTTGGCTTTCTCGGTCTTCTCCATCGGCCATGCTATTGAAATAACCCATTCTGGCACACCTACTGCTGCTGTCAAGATGCACCTCCTGAATTATGCTATGTAATCCAAAAAATTATGTCCAATTCCCCAACAGATTTGAGAGCCTCCTTAAACATCTCTCTACACCTTGAATATGAGACAATTGCCCACTCTCAGGCTGTATGAGTTACGAGACTTAAAATAAGTAACTGGTCTCAAAAGAAAAATCACCACTAGAGAGAGTCATACCTGATAAGCTCAAATACCTTCTTAAGCATAGCCACAGGGCATAAATCTGAACCAGTATTCTACAATCACCCAGGCACCCTCTCTGTATTGGCTCTGTTTTGCTTTGACCACAAACAATTTCACATGAGAATCATAAATTTCAACATCACACAACCTTAAATTGGCCAACTCGTTATGTCTAAGAAAGCCTGGTGTATGATATAAGAAACATAGAACAATTTCTAAAACCATTGGTTATCCTCTTCAGCAAATTTACCTATCACCATTCTTAGTATGTCTGGAGTAATAGGCTCTTTCTTTTTGTCACCGGTCTTGCCAAAATCTTCTTAATACCAGCCAACACCAATTGAAGAAATTTAGTGTCACATGGGTTAGACAGCACTGGCAGAGCAATCATGCTTCCATTTAATGCCATAAAATGCAGCTTCACCCTAGAGTATGGGCTACTGAGTTTAACATAAATATAAAGTACTTTGCAATGTCTCATTGTTTGGCTGGACAATCTATCAGTCTTTCACCCTTGCACCAAGCTTTCCAAGCAGCAAAAGCCTTCATACTTTGACACTGTTGATTCTGCTCTAGACGCCTTTAACACATCATCCAATGTCACCCTTTGTTTCTGCATTCTGCAAAACAGAAAATACACACAAGCACTTTGCCAACAATATTACTGCTATCAGTAAAGCTACCCAGCTTATACAATTATCTCATAATTGTGTATGTAATACTACATCAGAGGGAATGCCATGCGGACTTATAACTCTCTTTTCTGTCATGCCATGCAGCTATACCATAACAATTTAAGATATATAGTCCACTTCAACAGACTCTGGCATCTAGCTCAATACACAACACCTCGCTTCTCATCTTAAAACTAAAAATTGTATTTGCTTGGACCTGCACAAAATGTTTGATGAATCCTTGAATTTAATTAAGTGCATGATCAAACTGTGATAAGGACTTACTATCTGAAAAATAACGGGCCAAAATGATGCCGAATGCCATGCGGGGAATAACTAAAGCAGTTTGAGCTTTACAAATCCGCCACATGCTTAACAGCCGTTCCAACCATGTCAATGGGGAACCAGCCAATTATTGTCATGACTCCAATCACAGAAAAAGGCATCTACTTGGCTAGAAAGGGCACACCAACATTTTGAATTGAAAACTGGAATTTTGTAATTAAAATCGTCAGCAAATCTGTCTACTGCATGGAGGCCCCCAAAGCCCATTCATAAATTGAAAAATTCTCTAGAAAATGCCCCAATCATCAAAATCCTTCTCTGCTCAATATATCGGCCTGAATATTATCCTCTCTGAAATTCCACTGAATCTCTAATCTTATATTGTGCAATCTGCAAAATTCAAAAGTTCAATGATAATATCTTGCAATTCACGATTCATGCTGTTCTCTAACAATAGAAACAACGCCTTTGTTGTCTCAGAACATCTTTACTTGCTTGCCTATACGTTATTGGCAAAGCATAAAATAGCAAGGGCTACTCCCTTTTAGCTCCCTCCAAGTTGAGCTCTCTTACTCATTTCAATGTTGTCCCAACCTGATGGAACTTCATGGTTCCACAAACCACTGTCCAGGCACTGCATCCCGTCGCACTGCATCTGAATAAACCAAAACCTGTGGTAAGGAATAATCGGTGCCAATCTGTTATTCAATCTTCTACCTCTTTCTTCCAGAAAAATATCTCACTAATCACATCATTGTTCTGCTCAATATATCGGCCTGAATAGCTACAGAAAGAGGATTAACACATGAGGAATACTATCAGTTTCAATGATTAAATTATTAACCTTCAGTTCTTCAATAGCGCTACACAAAATCCGAATAATTTAGTGCAGACTTATTGTTTTTAAGTATAACCGTATCCGGGCATGCAACAAAGGTAGCTTATATCCGACTCTATAATATCCAGAACTTCAGGATTGGCATTGATCGACTTCAAAACGTTTTAGCGCACGTAACCGACCTTTTACTATCGGCATCGCGTTGCCTTGTTCATACTCGTAATAGTTCAAGTCACAAAATTCAGCATCATTCCTATTGATCCTCCTTTACTGGTACTAGAAGTAGCACTCGTTGAAGAGCCATCAGCATTTCTAGAAGAATAACCAACGAAAGCATATTGTTATAACTTATTCTCACAATTACATATTCAACTCGCACTGCATTTGCATTTACCATCCTCCATGCCTTCATCATACAATATTACTTCTCCTCGAAACATCATAACCCTTTCTACCTACTTCATCATGAATTCATTATTTATAATTATCATGGAACATTCTCATCCGACCTGTAATGCGATAACACATGCACTGCCGTACCATCGTACTGTGCTCGTCTTAATCAATATACTCTCGAAACACTTCCGTCTATCAAGCCTAATCAGGCATATCTCACGATTTAGTACATCATATAGTACAATGCAAAAGCCATGGAATCAGTCAGGCATAGCAGGCATGTGCCATGTCGCAGCAAGTTACGACCACCATGATCGTATGTACCACTACTATGCAATTGACATGATTGAACTAACTATTCAATGTATGCATTCACGCTTATTAAAATCTGCCATATTTATCTATATGTAATGCTAATAACCTTATATCAATAACATGATATCTACCTTCGTTACCAATGCGGGCCGCCATCTTGATTTGGGCTGGAGTTTGTTTGTTTGCGTCATTGGGCAATTCCTCCAATGCCCCTTCTGATGACATCCGAAGCACTCATCAGAGGGTCTCGGATCCGATCCACCTCGCCCGAAGCTATATTGGATCTATCTTACTGATTATAGGCGAAAAGAATAATTATTCCTAGAATCAGGATTGGGTGGGGTTTCAAGGCATTTTGTCTTCTGTAGTTGTATGGCCTTGGTCTCAAAGACTTATTCTTCTTTTCTTGGCGCGGCTCTGGTTTGAGCGGACTAATTCGCTTCTCGTCTTCGCTATCGCTTGCGAGCTCGTCTGACAATACTCGTCAACAGCCGCCCAACCAGCGTCTGACTTATCTGCTAGTCTTATTAATTTATTCCTCTTCTTGAGGTCTACTACTGCCTTATCTACTACTTCCTTAGCTATAACTGGTTTACCTTCAGATAAACGATTACTGGCTTTCTAAGGCTTCGGAATCTCCTCATTAAAGGTGAACTGGGACTTGTTACCCTTGAATCTAAACTGACTTGTGACGCTTTGTGTTCAAGTTGTGCGAGTGATTCAATCACTTTCGCTTTCCTCCTCTGAGCGTGTAAAGCTGCGTCAATGTAATCTTTAACACTCCAACTGCTTCCCTTCACTATATCGGATACCGCCCTGGCTGTCAGTCCTCTGTTGGCGGTGCTGGTATCACTTGCTCAGGTAGTATAGGCCTATCATTAATTGCCTGTTGATATGCCATACTATGCATAATTCAAAGTCTATAACGTAGGTCCAAACACGTAGAAATCAAGAGGAGAAAAATAAGCTAGTCCGCACTGCTCGGTCAAAAACAGTCAAGTGACTTCAACACACACCCATATCACCAATCAATATTCCGCCACAGGACATTGATTATTATGCAAATGGAACCCAGTCTCAATAGAAAATACAATTATGTACACCTGTATTGCAAAACAAGTTGTTCCCGAGGCAAATTTAGCATAGAACCAGAATCCATCCGAATTTCTGACCTCGGCTCACGTTTTACCCTCTACCGATAAAAACACATTGAAAATTGTGTAAAATTACATCATTTGGTCGCCATTTTGTTTGTTCAATTAGTCAAAGAGTCAAATGTCATAGGTCAAAAATACATTATTCTACACAAACTGATTCTACACCAAATTTGCCATAGGAACAATTCCTTTTGCATTAGTTTTCAAAACTGGAGTTGATTACTCAGAAACTAATCTATGGGATAGTCAATATATGAATGAACTGGTCACAAATATAGTAAGCCATCTATTACTAATAACTATAACCGTTACAGTTATTTAGAATATAATTATGTATCATTTAAAATTACAGACGTAAAGCAATGTGTACAAGGCGGTACACGTTTCTGTTTGTTCGGAATCTGTAGTAGAATGGGAAAAGCTTGCAACGCACATATCATTTCGGTCTCCTCTGGTCGACAATCCCACGCTGAACAATAATTAATTGATGCTTTCCAGCAAAAAACTGGGGTGTCTGGTCTAGAATTAAATCTTGTGCAAAGTGAGATTTGGGGCTGGGAGGTGAACGAGTTGACCTTCCAATAGCAATAACAAGGTAATATTTGGAAGTCCAGCGAAAGTCATTTAAAAGATGACTTCAGCCTTCTCTGCACCAACCCACGCAAAAGTTGTTGTTGCGGGTTAGTAAAAGTTCTATAAATCTTGTTAAGTGGATTCAAAAGGAATGTTTTCCCACAATTTGCTGGGCCAGTAATCATGATGTTACGGTATTTTCCCCACTCGACAAGAAGTGTTTTAACTGCATCAGAAAATGTTTTTTACACACACCGTTGTTAAGAAGAACCTCTTCAGCACATAATAGCCATTCGCCCTGACAGACACAGTCATCAACAGCTCTTGCCTGTTGTAGAATTTCGAGCGATTTAGTCCTGCTCTTTCGAGATTACGTGAGCGTCTTCCATCTGCCACGCGTCCTAAAAATAAGTAAATTATAAAGAAGAAAACATACAATTAAAACGTTTAAATT
>CM055829.1:37596095-37641946 GCA_029582265.1 Zoroaster sp. YZ-2022 | reverse complement strand
TTTAAAAATTTAAATAACTCCAGTCATGTACTATTTAATTTTCACTAGCTTGCTCATTAAAGTCAATACTCGTACAAAAATGTGGGAACGACTATAGAATCTTACCGTCAGATTTATCGAAATTGAAAGTAAATTAAATAGAAATAAACACTCCTTTATCTGGTAGAAACAAAAATAATAATACGACCTTTCACTTGCATACGTACAACATGCAAACAATAAAAAAAGGCACTAAAGCCACGCTACAAAGGAAGTACACGTGGACGTCCAGAACGGATTTACTAACTGATGCTGTTCGGAAGGTGCCGCTGAAACCTTGTCAAAGTAATTCTTGTTGTTGTTGTCCGGGATCTGTTTGGGAAGGACATCTCCTGACCAATTCTGTCAGTTGGCATTTCATGAGTTTTCTTTTGAGAAAACGGGCTCCCTTCCCGAAAAAAACCTTAAGATGCATAAAGTCTCAGCAGCGGCCGCCATTTGTAAAACAGATACACACACATGATGCTCTGCCCAAATTCACACACTGAACATTTGTTGACACAGCAATCAGTTACATGAGTTTGGGCCGTGAGGTCAAGTCGCGCGATGCACGTACATGTAGTTGTTACTAAATGGCCAATGTATGCACTGCCCAGGCAAATGGTATAGTCTATAAATGGACTCGCACTTTTGTACGTGAATGCATAATATTGGTCTGGTTTCCATCATACATCAGCCGCGATTTTTTCCTCACGTTCACTGGCTCACGGTACGTGTACAATTTACTGTACATGTATTGTAGGGATCTTGTTGTATTTGAAGAAAATGTGATCCTAAAGAGTATTGTTTTGTACACGATGGTGTTTTGTACGCGATCGGTGGCACTGTTGTAAGTGTTGTGGATTTTTTTTTTTTTTACTACAAAATTTGATTTTTCGGGCGGGGATTTTTTTAATTTTGTTCAGAAACGCGATTTGTTCGAGCGGCGATTCCGTAATCCAAGTTATTAAAAAAAAATGGCCTTAAATGCTGATAAGCTTGTTAAACATGAGTTTGGAACGTTTATACTAACACCAACATTGCACTCTTAGTGACGTTCAGCAAAATATTAATCTGTGTTCACTTAGTATATTCAAATAATAACATTGTTCAACTTTTATAATGTTTTTTCCATGTTTATATAATTATAACAACGTGGAAATTGGGTAAACATTATTATGTTTTGTTTGAAGTTCACAGAATATGGCGAGTGTTGTATCTTTGGCATAAGCAAGACTGATTATGCCATTCACCTCAATTTACATGACAGTTGTGTGCAGATGAGATCCCCTAGCAATAAAAAAATCTCATTTGTTTCGTTTCGTTAATGTAAATTTGAAAATGACAACAGCCACTCACCAGATAGAAACGTACATCAGTTAAAAAAGTGCAATTGCATAATAGGTTCTTTATTTTAGGTGATGGGTGCAATATATAATATAATATATTGCTTTGCTGTACTGCTAAAAGTTTCATGGTAATAGGAAAAATTAGTAGGTCACGGTACGATTCCAAATTTAGCAATGTCGGTATTTTAAGTTCATCTTCTGCATATTTGATTAGTGTCATACAATTTCTTATATTATTTTAGTTCATGTAATTTTTGCAATTGATTGATTTAAAATTAATGAACTCATTACTGAGTGATGTTGAAATAAAATTGTTTTTAAAAAGTGCTGAAAAAAGTAGTTGTATTGTATTTTGTGCAAAAGACTTGTGATAAGTAGCGTTGAATTCAAATTTAAATACATATACTAAAAACAGTGTTACGAAGCATTTTGTAGACGTGGGACCCTAGCACTTAGTGTCATTGCATTATAACTGCACAAGACCTTGTTCAAAACATAATGACCTATGGATACACAGTATACATATTCAAAATATTGAGTTGATTTCAAATAATATTCTTGCAATTGGCTTTTCACTATTATGTACAGCATTATATGCTGCTGTTATTTAATTCTGAAAAAGAATTTTAAAAATTAAAAAAAAATTAAAAAAAATGACATGGGCTAAATATTAGGTAAAATTTAAGCACAAAATATTAAAACTCAAATAAATTTAAATGGGATATGCAACCCAATCAACCCCCTTGGAGGCAATTTATTCCCAGTATTAGTTTACTTGCAGATTGAAATCCATACAAAATATTTATTCTATTGGTTGATGCTGAAATTTCATTACTCACTCTGTGGCTTTCGGTACATTAAATACTGAAATTGTTTTTGTCTGCTTTCAAAAATATGAACAACATTTATTCTGTTTATTACTCGTATAACAAAACAGATTATAACAGTTTATACAAAAATGTAAACCTGTGTGTTATGAGATTATTTGTATTAAAGAGAACTTTGCAAGCACCCTTCTAGAATTGAACCGCCTTGCCCATCGGAAATGTTTTGGCCCCAACCACAAGATTGATAAGTTAAAAAAAAAATTGAGCTTTTCAAATGTATTAAAAATGGACTTTCTCTCTGGACTGTATCTAAAGTTAACGCAAACCATTCATACAGAATTAGTTATTACTAAAATAAAAAGTTATAGCAATTTTGGGGAAATTTAGGCTTTTAAACATTTCTATACAGTTCATTGAACTGCGATGACCTTACACAACAATCCACATTATAACCACAACCACCAGAATGCTAAAAATCCTCAAAATGAGAAAACAAAATTGGCTCGAACCACTGTGCTACATTTCATTAATTATTGTAGCAGTTTATAGTGTTTGCTCAACCACTAATGAAATCACTTTTGTGTGTCATACAAATGGGAAAACTAGGGTCTCTCTTCATTGTACTGCTACAATTCGATATTGTACTGTATCCCTAGAATTTTTCCCGAGCAAAGAAAAAGGGCAATTTACAAAATGAAAGCACTAATAGCAATATTTACACAGTATTGTACATGTACATGTACCACACAGTTCATATTAACAAGACGTACGGCTGAAATAACAGTACTTGCCAAATTACTAATGCATGAGAAATGCTGTGAAATTATTCTGGATAACTGAAATGGTTGCTGGCCGTTATCGAACAAATGTATTTAATTCTTCAGTCCACGCTGAGCCTGAGTAATTGTTAAGAATATTACTATAAAGTACTAGCGCAGAAAATAATTGCGAGAATCACGATTAGTTAGCATCATTTGTAGATAATCGTGAAAATGTTAAACAAGTTGAGCAATTTTGTGTACATTGTAGCATTGCCTGTTTTTAACAATTAAATCATGCCATTCCTGTGACAGTGTTCGGATAAATTTTTAAAAAAACAATTTTATTGATCATCAACTGCCAGCCAACATGGCCAACAAAATTTGCACTGTAGTATTGGCATCGATTGTTCAATGGCATCAATGAACAAGCTATGCAGCAATTAGGGCGGACAAAACGAAAAGTAAACATGTGGCAGTAATGTTGAAAAATTTCTGACCTTCTGTTCAGATAACAAAAAAGGGTGGATCAAGTTTTTCACATGGAAATTCAAAACTATTTAAGTTGAACATTTCAGTCTAGCGCCAAAGTGAATACAGGTGACCTCATTTGTTGAATGATAATCTGCTGGATGAGGTGTTATACTGAGAGGCAGCGAGAACAAGTCTGTATGGAAGCTCCAAATTATTGGTCAGTTATCAGAAGCGCCATGCAAGTTTATCACCAGTTCCTCCATAGTAAATGCAGTACGAAATGGGGCGCTATCGGACATTTACCCAGGACATGATTGGTTGCTTGGGGACACTATTTAACATCTTCTAATTAAGAGCCACTTCATTCACTTTTAACCCAGGGGAATTTGTGGAGGCCAAAAGCAAAGTCAGAGATACAACTTGTGGAAATTTCAGTATTACAAGTATGAAAAAACGTACCAAACTGTATACATGTTTATCAAAATGTTTATCAAGGCCGATCGAGGTATGGTAGGGCTGATATATAACAGGAAAGATGGGAACCCCAACAAACACGTATCTTGAAGCGTAGGGGTCGGGACCACTAAGATCCCTGTGTATCATGCTGTGTACATACACAAAAACGACTGCACAACTAATTGCCTAAAACACATGAACCGCCTTGGAGAAAGGCTAGCATGCTACAATGTAGACCCGCAGTGGTTTGCGCGATGGTGGGTCATCGATTTTCCAGCCTACTTTGACGGCATTTACACGAAAACTGCAGGATTTCTTTTGGAGGCTTTTCGGAATATCAATCTCTGGTAATTTATGTGGCTAAAACTGTAATTTTTTTTAAATTCCATGATTGCCAGCGCGAAACTCATTTTCGGAGGCTTTGGAATTCTGCTGACGGCCTTGTATTATATCATAGTTATACTTAAAAACTGCAAATATAGTTGGGCATCATATCAGTTACCAATATTAGGACAACAGTGGCTGATTTGTCAACACAAAATTAGTTGCGCTGTTGGTTATCGATGGTAAGCCAACGTACATTTAAGTGGAATGCTGATGTTGGCGCATAATTATGTGAAGCAGGTCACAGTCTTAATGTTGGTCATTTTTAAAGTTTGGTTTTTTTGGAATTTTGACGTTGAAGCGATAATTGGCATACATTGTTGGTAAAACGTTTATCAAACGATTTTAAGCTGACATCTCCTTTCTTTAAAGGACTCTGCCCAGATATTGTTAGCCACAAGAATCACAATACTACTAAGATGAGGCAGGGGCAGAGAAAGTTGTTGTTAAGCCAGTAACCAGGCTAAAAAAAAAAAAACACTGTCTTTATTATAAATATGAATTAACATTGCTTACATTTAAATTGTTTAGTACTTTGATAAAATGCTAGTATACTGAAATTGCCTAAAGTCATAACATTATATGATCAGAATTACAAACACGCTGCTGTTCAGCCAATGTTGGGCTAACGTTACTTATAAATACAAATTTGTAGGCCGGAACTTAGAAGTGATACATTTTCATTGATAATGTACCTATAGCAATTTGATGGAATTTAGAAATCTTAAGTTGTTAGTTTTTGTACATGTAGTTTTGTGTACATTTGTCTATAAGAAAGTTTGTATACGAGTGTATATGAAAAGTACAAACCATTAATTTTTCATTGAACTATATTACATAATTACAAGTTAACAGCTCGAAATAATAAAATGGTGTAACTACAGTGCATGACTACACAGTCTATGGATCCTTGACTATTATAAGACATGCTCCTGACTTGAGGAAATCTGAAGTACAATGTTGACTGCACATGTAGTGTACATATGTCGCATGTAAATTTAGGTAGAACTAGTGTATGGGTACAACTAATCAAAAACCAATTGGTTATATAAATGAACAAAGCATTTTTACTTTTGTATTAATTAGAATGGGCCTTAGGAACGAAGGATAGACCAAGCTCTAGTTCTTTGTTTTAGAACGTAGATGGTATATTATTTAATGTCTCGGGACCAATGTTGCCCTCAACATAAATGTTCCAACGTAAGTATGGGGCTGATGATTGTTGGGCCAACGTTTGGCCGCAGCTGCTTAACGCCCATCGTAACGTCGACTATTAAATTTACATTAAGCCAACCCCAATGTATCCGTTTCGTTAGCCCAACATGCTTGGGCTACATTGGCCCCGATGTCACTGCAGTGTTGCTATCTGGGAGGGGACTCAAGACGGCATCTTGTGTCATTTCTTTAGGGCCAAAGTTGTATCACGATGTTGGTGAATTTTGCATGCAGAACTATGTCAGACATGTAGGCACACTAAATCAAAAAAAGATCAGAGTTATGTATGACTGACATGACTGATATCACTACCAAGCCATCAACGTGTTTGTTCAAAAGGTCAGAGGCCCATTGAAGTTGGTCAATGAAAGGTGGTTCGCTGAGACCACAGGTACATGTATAAATAAACCTGTGAGACTACAAAGTATACGTGCATAATTACATGTTGAGAGTAGCTTCAAAATTTACAGAAGGATTTTACATACGCCGATTGAATCAGTTCTAAGCATGTCAAGAGGTTCCATTACGAACAGAACTCTGGTGTGTTAACAAATAACAGTTAAGTTTAAAAACGATCACTTTACCCAAATTAACAAACTGGAATGATTATTACTCGCTGTAAAACCCAACTTATTTATCTTCTACATACATAAATTGTTGTTTCTGTCCTGTATAGAGGTCTTAAAAAAAGTCACTGTGGTTGTTTCAGGTCTTTCGTTTTATTTCTAATTAACTTTTGGTATTTGGAGTCATTCCGTGAAGTTGGGGACACAACTTTGCACAAGGTGTGAAATTTTGTGAATTTCTTCACATTCACAGTAATTGATATACCCAGCAACAGATTGTAATGTGTGTTAGAGCTGCTTTCACTAATTCTTAATTCACAACATGAATTTTACAAATCAAATGTATTTTCTTCCTTGCACGATAAGGATAAACTGTCACACCGTAAACAGTACACCGGGTCTTTTTAATTGTCCCTGTTACATGTGAAATCAGTACCTTACCCATTTGCCATATCTTAAAAACTTTCTTTAACACTTTCTTTAACTACCTTCTGTGTGCCCACAGACAGCATTGCCCTCTGCGGTTCCTCCACTGGCTCCGAGGATAGGGAGGACAGTTCCTTGGATGGATGGGTTTGAGGAGGATGACTTCGTGGAGATCATTGAAGCGGTGTCCAGGTGTGTGATTTGCACCAAAGCATCTATATTAAGCTGCGTAGGTTGTATGCTATTGCTATGAAAAGCCAGTCTAAGTCTAGTAACCGGAAGAGCTGTCCCTTTGGTTGCCGTCCCGGCAAGGGTAATGCCAATATCTACAACCACATGTCAAGTACACAGAGACCACCCTCTCATCTGTCCGATCTGCAACGCCTGCCCGACCCAAGACCCTTGACCTTCCTCTCCTCATCACTGTCACTGTCACTTGTGGATGACAGCACAAGTCTAAAGAATATCAGCAGTACTTCTTCAACTCCAGAGCACACTGACGAGGGATCCAGAGACGCAGCGGAAGCAGTGGTGGTGGCGATGACAGGTCGAGTGATGCTTATGGCAGGTAACTTGTCAATCACTAAACAAAGGCTCTCAACTTGCCAGAAAACGTTTCTCACCTGCCAAGGATGTATCCGTTCACCACCAAAGTCACGCAGCGTAGCCGGTTGAGTGACCTAAACGATTCATATCCATGTGCTCTCGATGAGGGACTTGGAGCAGTACATCAGAGATACCTGTAGATCTTCCTCGTTCCCAACCATCCGCGGAAGGAGGTGGTGCAAGTCGTCTGTAAGTACTACTTCTTTTCGCATACAACCGCGGGGCAAAGATGAAGAGTCCCTCAGACATACCGTGGAAGAAACTTGGTTGATGGACACAAGATCAGAATCCAGCGATGGCTGTCGCAATATTCAGGCCATCGAGTTGCACTTTCGCCTTTCCATTGTACAGCAACAAGCTCGATTACTAATACATCGTGCTGCAAGATACGCTTGCACAATGAAGTCTGTGAAGTTGTCGAACGAGTACTTGTCGTTTGTCTCCAGCCGTTTAGCCGAATTTGGAAAGAAGAAAAAGAGTTAAAGGCGGGCCGGAAAGAAGAAGAATAAGAGCGCCCAGTCCTGGATCTTCAGAAGGTCTACCGGAAGATACTGGTCTGAAATAATGTCTTGAAAGTCTTCCATGATGTCGTTCAAGAGGCCGAAAGCAGCGACCAGTCTTTACGTTCGTTTCCTGCTTGCTATGAGGGTGGGCACTTTCAGTGAAATTGCATCACGTCAGCAGGATCATTAATCTGCGAATGTGTGAGGCACTCAGTCCTTCCTACGGCAGAGTGGGACAACAACGATCATTCGGTGATCATCCGAAGCCAAGTACACAAGACGTCCAATGTATGTAAAACCACAGGGAGACTAGGCGCCTACGAAACCAGCACTTTTTCAAAGATACGTGTCACAATGGCAGTGCCCCTTTTGCTCTGCTCTGTCCCTGACGACGGACAGGCATACTGCTGTCCGAAAAATGTTGAGTTTCGAGTTTCCTCACGGTTCAGAACCCCACTGACTGATTTCTCCGTTTTTCCGGAAATCGGTTTTCGCCTAAAATGTCAACCAATGTGAATCATGTGAATCCGTTGAGAAAATCGGGGTTAGAATATACTAATTAAATATTCATATCGGGTTTTGGTGGCGAAATCTTTATAAATTACATTTTACGTATGCTTGAATTGAATGTACCGCAAACTTACTTCTGTTTCTCACCATTTAAATCTTACTCTTAATTATGATTTTTTCCCCTATTGCTATTTTTTGTCCTTGATCAGGGTGTCTGTGCAGGGTACCGGCAGCAAGATCGTATGGCAGTACATCCGCGCTGTCTGACCTTAAAGCCCCTGCAAGTGTGATGGTGATTGTCTTTTCTTTAATAGCGAAGGGAGTCCTCTGGATAGTTCATTCTCAAAGGCACTCAAGGCCGTCCAGAAGATGAGGGTATTACACGGGTGTGCGGGCGCTGACTTGAGGGAAAGCTGTCGTCACATGTCTTGAGATGAAGAGGTCAATCGAAGGTAGGTGGAGAATTTTACCCTGATGGATCGGGGTTAGAAATGGCGCCTAGACATTTATCTTTCTGTCTCTGTGTTGCAAGCACCTGGCCAGTACCCTTGGACACACTGTGGCCACTGCGGATGAGCACTATATAATATGGTGTCACCCAACCAGCAAGTACTTGAAACCTCTGCTCGCATTAAGACAGCCATGAAGGCGTCTGACAACTAAAATCAATTGTGTCCCCGGGGACCTCCGGGCCATGCCCTTGTTTCGGTATTCTCTCATCAGAATTATGGGGGCTGTAATAATTGATTTTTGCACAATGATTGCAGCAGTATAATTGTTATTGCAATGACTTGTCAAATTATTGGGTGCTGCTGTAATGTATAGCTTTTATGGAAAATGTTGGAGACTAGAGAATTCTTTTTCTACAATGATTGGAGCAGTGTAAATTGTATTGCAATGACTTGCCAGAATTATTTATAGAAATTGTTGGAGACTAGAAGAATGTTTTCTACAATGATTGGAGCAGTGTAAATTTGACTGGGATAATTCATCGGAAATATTGAGGGATTAGAGCGTTTGATTATTTCTTTTTAGACTTTTATTTTATATGCTTTATTATTATTATTATTTTTTAGTGCAATCGCATGTAATTTTTCCTGATGTTACTTTTTTGGTGGAGGTATTGATTTTGCCACTTAATTTGACTGGTATAATTCGTCTGAAATATTGGGGTTAGGGTAGTTGATTAGGCTATTTCTATATTTTTCTAGTTGTTTTTTAAGAGTTTTGCAATTATATATATTTAAAGAGTTTTGTATTTTTATACACTTTATATATTTGTATACCTTTTCCAACATTCGGTGCTAATCCGGCAATATTGCGTCCCTGCTTTTACTTGGCACATCATGTGTAAACTTGTCTCCCATTTATTTACCTGCTAAATTGTGTACCCAATTGTTAGTAAATCATACTCAAGTTTAAGTTGGTGAGTACATGCATTTTGGTGTCCAGTGTGTCTTCTTGTAAGGCTGTGAAACTTAGTTGCAGTCCCCTCCTGATCACATTTCGTGCCAGAAAAGTGATATATATAATATATCGAGTGTCGTGGGCCGAGCGGTCTAACTACCGGACTCAAGTTCTGGTGTTAGCAGCAGAATGTGAGTTCGAATCCCAGCTACGTGACACTTGTGTCCTTGAGCAAGACACTTAACCATAATTGCTTCTCTCCACCCAGGGGTTAAATGGGTACCTGTGAGGGCAGAGTTGGTTGATTAGGTCTATATGCGCTGTAATGGCAGCAATTGAGCTGTATACTCCCCCATGGAGCTCAGATGGTTTCAGGAATGAGTTATGAGCCTTATGAGCAGGGGTAACAATATAATGCGCCTTGAGCACCACTCAGTTGGTGGATACGTGCGCTATATACGTCCACACATTATTATTATAACCCCCACCCCCAAAGACAGGAACGTTCATTTCAAGTTGGAGAATGTCACATCTACCCCTTACCGACCTACGTGTGCATATGTACATGTACATTTAGACAGTGACTAGCGTAGTTTTGACACAATGAGGGTGGTGGAAGCGGCTGTGTTTTGTGAGATGGGGATATGTTCCGATTAAGAATCTTGCCGAGTTTGGAGGATATGAAAGAGGTGGGGAAGGGTAATTGCAATTTAATAATTATATGTATGTATGGGCTAGACCAACAATAGTGCCAAGTTTGGTGGGCGTAGCAATACAATTGAAGATTTATCATTTTCTGCCCATATGTTGTACAAATAATAATGTAAATTGTAAATTGAAAGGATAGATTTTTTTTTTTATAACTGGACAAGGGGCAGTACAGACTGTCGATTTTTTCCCAGTACAAAGTAATTGTCTTCAAAAGTACTTCCTGGTGAACGTAGCATCACTTGATGACCCTCCCAACGAAAATGACGTCACCTTATCCAGTTCACATGAAAATTGCTAATTTGCTTTGAACAAAATGTGCAGTGTAGATGTGGCCGGAGTTTTGATAGGAAAGAGGTGGGGGAGAGGGGTACTTGAAATATATCTTTCAACCATTGTAATCACCATATTTCCAGTCCATTGAATTTGCCAATCATGGCGAATCATTTTCAAATCAACTTTACAAGAAAGTAACCTTAAAGAAACACAATGAAATTTTAGAACAAAACATCAAATAGTACTAAAAAATGCAACACTTGTGGCACTTATGTGGCCCATTTACAGTTGGTATCATTGCTGGATGCCGAATCTGTGGTAAATGGGGAATAACGTATTGTCTCTCACGCAATGATGGCACAAAGTGTGTTTACATTTCATGACAAATAACCGTCGGGGAACGGAAACATTCGGGTGACCCGATACGCACGAGACAGGTGCAACCTTAGGGACTTGATTATCAGACTGCATGGTGAGTGTCTGTGTTAATGTAATCGGCTGCTTAAGTAGACTGCTGGAGGATCATCCCATGAATGGATGCTGGAGGATTAGTTCGTTGAGGCGCGCAGGCGGGAACTGTTGAGACTAGGATTACCTAGGGTTGGGGTAGAGGAGTGTGTGCTCACTGAACTGGATCACTTGTTAAAAAGCACGGGGGAAGGAGGGTGGTTGACTTAGGATAGGAGATCCCTCGGTCTGGGGTGGGTTATGGACTTTGGATATACATAACGGAACACAGCGCTCATTTGCATTGAGCGAGTTTTGTCTGGTCCCTAATACGCACAAAACTTACTTTTCAAATGCAGAATTTCTTACACAATCCGTAATATCATTCAGTTGTTAGAAGAAAAAATACTCTCTTTCAATTCATTTGAGTTGTTTAATCTTTTATAATAGTGGACTTGTTGCCTTTTTCATTTAAACAAATTGACTTTCTTTCTCGCACCTATGGCGGGGAGTGGAAAAAATACGAAATTGTCATTACTCTCACAACATAACTTGTCATAGCTCGTGCACTGCGCAACGCATTTGCCTGGATCAAACGGCTTCTTGAAGCTTAACAGTTTATATATCCATTCATGTAACATTGTTGGTGATTGGGCAATCGTAACCTGTTGCCCTTGAATGAAACATAAATCCTGTCCAATGGAATCCTCTGCTTTATAGCATAACTTTATTGTGTACAAGGTCAATGGGTCATGCAAGCGTTCCTCGCGATTTGGCTGTCGTGTCATTTTACATGTGAACGATTTGTTTCAAAAAAGGCATGATGTGGTAAGTATTGTAACCAGTTGATGTAGGTCAATGGGCTAACACCAATTTGGTTAATAGTTCTCATTCCTTTTCATTGGGTTTGTGTTTAACCTACATCTAACAATGAAAGCATGGGCTGATTCTAGTGGCAATTGTTATGTTACAAATGTAGACAATAGAACCTTGGGTAGCCACTTTCGACTGTGTGTACTCGACCACGAATTTGGTATAAGAGACCCTGTAATGAATGGCCAGTGTCATTCCTTCCTGGTCTGTTTCTTGTACCAACTTGTCTTTGGCTTGCCATGGTGGTCTTCAATTGGGTGTGGCTTGGGCTGCTGATATATGCCACCTATATGCAATTATCATGTTGTACATGTATGGAATGACCAACGCTAAGGGAATGCCTTATTAAGGTATGTACAATTAACTAAATTTTTAAAGCAATTGAAACTTGTAAACAATTTATTTTATAAACATTGCCTTTTGCATTGATTAAAAAATGTGTCATTGCTTAAATGAATTAATACAACTTAAAATTTAGATAATAATAAACTTAATCTTTCATACAGGCTGACGCTTTTGTCCTACATGTTAAGGTTATTTATATTACCTCCTGGGTAGTCCTAGTCCTAGTTACTATTCCTTATTGTTTATTTAATTACAATTAAATCCAAAGTACAGTCCTTATTACAAATAAATGAAATTGTGGAACTCTCAAGTAAAAGTGTTTATGAGTTTTTCTTTAAGCCAGGACGAGTTTTGCCTGGCGGCCAGGGTTGATTCATTTGTTATTTTTGCTCTGGTTATACATGGCGTAGTCGGCAGGATTGCAATTGCTTTTTTTTCTTGTAAACCTTGAGAGAAATTGTGTACATTTATTAAATACTGGGACTACCTGGGAGTGTATATATAACCCCCCCCCCCCCAACTTCGACGTTACCATATTGACGACGAAGACTGAATTGGAAGTTTTCTGGATGACGCTGGACAACAGGATACTTTTGCGTCCGAGTGGTCTTCTATTCTAGGCACCACAGTCCAGTACCACTGATCACCGTGGAAGGGAGATCGGCCATTCAGCCTTGGGTCTTCAGTGGAGTACGACCATCACGAAGTCTGACCGCGAGCAAGTCAACGGCAAGAATATTTTGTTAAAATGTTAATTTTAGATTTTGTATGTTGAGATGTATTGTTATTGATTGGTTATATTAATTGAAGTTGGTGTTGGTAAATCAAATTTGAAATAAAATTGTTTGGTTTCATGATGGCGTCAAAAGCCGAAGTTGAGATGTTGCGTGAGCAAATTGAAAAGTTGACCGAGCAGATAACAAAAGAAAAGAAAGAAAAGGCGGTTGAGGCTACTAGTTCCCCATCATTTTTGTTAATGCCTGCACAAAATAAAATAAAATCATTCTCTGGGAAGGATTTAGAGTACACAGTTGAAGGTTTTTCTTATGACATACACGCAGCTATTTCAGCTAGGTCATTGTCTGAAGAGGACAAAGCATATTTTATTTTTCAACACCTTGAGGGGCCTGCAAGGGAGGAAGTAAAATTACGTCCCTTGTTGGAACGCAAGACGGCTTCTCAAATTTTTTAAATTTTGAATGATGTGTTTGGTGTTAAATCTACAGGGGTCCATTTGCAAAGATTGTTTTTTGAATGTAGGCAAAACGATGGTGATAGTCTAAGGGAGTATTCGCATAAGTTGATGGAAGCTTTGCACAAGGCTAGTGACAAATGTCCCTACTTGAAACAATCGCACGACAGACTCCTTTGCGAACAATTTGCTGAGGGGGTATATGACCCTTTACTAAAACGACACTTGAAGAAAGAGTTGCGTGACCATTTTGATGTTTCCTTTTTAAATTTAAGAAAAGAAGCTGTGGATTGGGCAGAGGAAGATGATTCAAGAGAGGCCAAAGAGAAGGTTGGTGTGCATGAAACTCGTGTTTTTCGTCCTTCCGTTTCCCAAGAGCTTGGTGAGATTAGACAACTGCTCAAGGAACAACTACAAATTAGCACAGCAGCAGCAGATTGGTCAGGTCCTTCAATTGGCCACGAATCATCCTCCTCCAACTCAACAGCCTAAGGTAACCAGGGTTAAAGGTCAGTTTGTAGATACAATTCACCCAAGGATGTAAGGTTTACAAAAGTCTGTGATCATTGCAAAAAACGAGGTCACCTTGCAATTGATTGCTACCATCTGCAACTTAAAGAAGCACAGGCAAAGATAGACGAGTACAAAAAGTGGTTTGAGAAAAAATCTGATTCAGCGTCAAACTAGTTCCTCCTGTTTCAGAGAGCCCTGTAACGGGAGGGGCACAATTGGGCTCGAAATGTACTATAAACCAATACCAGAGAGATCGACATGATCGTTTGGTAGGGGGATGCCCTACCCTGGATATAAAAATGGGAGGTGTACATATTAAGTGTCTAGTTGACTCTGGGTCCAATGTATCCACTGTTACAGAAGAGTTTTATGAAAAATTCATGAAGCCTGTGGGTACATCTTTGGCTACAGAAGGAATTTGTTTGTCTTTAACTTGTGCTAACGGTTTGAGTATTCCTTACCTTGGCTACGTAGAGGTAGATGTAGAGATAAAGGGTGACATATACCCACATATAGGAGTTGTGGTCGTTAAAAATTCTTCTAACGAAGAATATCGTAAACAAGTTATACCAGGCGTATTAGGTATGAACATATTGAATGCTGTATTGGAAAGAGGTGACTCATTTCAGAGTCTTGGGCATTTATTAGGTGTTTACTCAGTCAGCATGGTTCGTACGTTACCAGGAACAGTAGTATATATACCAGCTCATTCATGGGCTACAGTTATGGCTACCGGTAAAAATTGTAGGTTCTGATACTGCAATAGTTGAACCATTGCGGACTTCAGATCACTTAAAGGTTGGATTGGCTACAGAAGCTACAATTATTGATGGTTCACTTAAACAATTTCCAGTACGAATGGCAAACCATACCTCACAAGGTGTTGTTCTGAAAGGTAATTCACTTATTGGGAAACTGTCACCTGTAAATTCTATAATTGATAAGACTGTCGATATTAAATTTGAGCAGGTGTCGGTTCACGAAATTCAGGTTTCAGTTGCTGAATTAAATTTGCATGTGGAAGATAAGGAATCTCCTGTACCAGTCGATTTGTCCGAATTTGAAGGCACTATTGAACAGCAAGAAAAGATTTACTTGTTATTGAGTAAACATCAAGATGTATTTTCACAACATGATTTTGATCTGGGAGATACTTCCACAGTCACACATCGAATTCAGACTAAATCTGATGAACCCATTTCACAACAGTACCGTAGGATACCACCAAATCAGTTGCACGAAGTTAAAGAACATATTAGTGATTTGTTGAAACAAGGTATTATTTGTGAAAGTTACAGTTCATATGCAGCCCCTATAGTTTTAGCAAGAAAGAAAGATGGTTCGTTAAGAATGTGTATAGATTACCGGAAACTAAATGCCATCACAAAACGAGATGCCTTTCCACTTCCGCGTATTAACGAATCAATTGATAGTCTTGTGGGTGCCAAATATTTCAGGACATTAGACTTGTCCAGTGGTTATTATCAAGTAAGGGTTGCCGAATCTGACAGGGAGAAAACAGCTTTTATCACCCCTTTAGGATTGTATGAATATGTTAGGATGCCTTTTGGATTGTGCGGGGCACCCGCGACTTTCCAAAGATTAATGCAACGCTGTATGGGTGATTTAGTGTCACACATGTTACTTGTCTATTTGGATGACATTCTGGTATATTCGCCCACGTTTGATCAGCATTTGGATTATTTGGATATTGTGTTCTCCAGATTGAGTGTTCATAATTTAAAGCTTAAACCATCCAAGTGTCATTTGTTTAGACGACAGGTTTCCTATTTGGGCCACACATTGTCAGCAGAGGGTATTGCAACTGATGATGCCAAGGTGGAAACAGTACTTAATTGGCCAGTTCCATCTACAGTCAAGCAGTTGAGAGCTTTCATTGGCTTTGCCAGTTATTATAGACGGTATGTTCGTTCTTTTGCTAAAATTGCCAAGGAACTACATGCATTGGTTGCAGAATGTCAACATAAACCCCCTAATTTTCGAAAGAGATGGTCAAATTCATGTCAAGATGCTTTTGATAGTCTTAAGCAGATGCTTACCTCTTCTCCAATTTTGGGTTATGCAGATTTTACAAAAACATTTGTGGTGGAGATAGATGCTAGTTTTGATGGTTTAGGTGCTGTATTATCACAGGAGCAAGACGGTGTACGTAGAGTAATTGCGTATGCAAGTCGTACCCTTAGACCCCATGAACGCAATATGAATAAATATAGTTCCATGAAATTGGAGCTTCTGTCTTTAAAATGGGCAGTTACGGAGAAATTTAAGGAGTATCTGTATAATTCCAACTTTGCGGTTTGGACAGACAACAACGCTCTGAGTCATTTGGGAACAGCAAAATTAGATGCCACTGAGCAACGTTGGGTTGCTGATCTCGGTGTTTTTGATTTTACTACACACTATCGTTCGGGAAAAGAGAACAAAAATGCTGATGGGTTGTCCCGACAAGGTGCTCATGACCAGATGTTTGAAACATCCGATTTGGAGATGGTTACGGTATCCTCGCAGTCTGTTCGGTGCTCCCTCTTGATGTTAAATCGGAGATTGCAAAGGAGAATGTCATTCGATCATGTTTTGATGAGGTTAAACAATTTGTCTCCGCACAAATTGCAGTTTTCCCAGTATATTCCAATGATGACCTTCAACAAATGCAGTCTAGAGATCCAGTAATTCAGAGAGTGTTAGTGTATTTTGACAGATGTTCTGATCCTACTACCAAAGAACGGAAGCAGGAGTTGCCTTCAGTATTGAAACTATTGCGTCAGAAGAAACGTTTTGTAAAAGTGAATGGAGTTTTGTACAGACAACGTGTGCATAAAGGGTCTATAATTAGACAGTTGTTGCTCCCCCAAAGTCTTAAGTCGATCATACTCCAGGCCTTACATAATCAGTGTGGGCACCAGGGAGAAGAACGAACCTTGTCCCTAATTCAGCAAAGATGTTATTGGTTAGGCATGAGTCAAAATGTGAAGCAATGGATTCAACAATGTGAAAGGTGTACGGTAGCCAAATTACCTGTTCCTAGGCCAAAAAATCCTTTAGGGCATGTTTTGGCGTCTCGTCCATTAGAGATCATAGCAGTGGATTTCACAATGTTGGATCAAGCCTCGGATCGTACTGAGAATGTGTTAGTAATAACTGATGTATTTACAAAGTATACGATCGCAGTTCCCACTCGTGATCAAACTGCATTGACTACAGCAAAGGTTTTAGTTCAGCATTGGTTTACTAAGTTTGGCATACCAGAACGAATACATTCAGATCAAGGGAAACAGTTTGAATCTAAATTAATACATCACTTGTGTTCGATTTATGATATCCGTAAATCTAGAACCACCCCGTATCACCCACAAGGAAATTCCCAGTGCGAGAGATTTAATAGAACCATGCACGACTTGTTAAGAACGCTTACTAAAAAGCAAAAGCGTAATTGGCCCTAATGAGTTATTGTATTGTTATAATTCTACAATTCATTCATCCACAGGATTTACACCATTTTATTTAATGTTTGGTAGAGAACCTCGACTCCCAGTAGATATCATCTTGGGCATTGGTACTGATGATGATGGTGATGATGATGATTGGGTTAGAGCTCACAAATTAAGACTTAAACAAAGTTACGAAATGGCTCAAGAAAATTTGAGAAATGCAGCAGCAATTAGGAAAGAACAATTTGATCGGAAAACCAACCCGTATAAATTTGAGATAAATGATTTGGTGTATCTGAGACGTCGTCAGTTTGACGGACGTCATAAAATTCAAGATCACTATGATTCTAAAGTATATAAAGTTACTGCTAAAGTTGATCCTGATAATTATGTGTACACTATCCAGTTGATAGAAAATTCAGATGTAACAAAAAATGTTCATTCTAGTGAACTTAAGTCTTGCAGAGGGTTAATTGTGGACGCTAGGTCAAAACCAAGTCTCATAAAACTACAGACTCCTGTCAAAGTAGATCAGACGGAAAAATACAATCCGTGTGATTCTGATAAAAATAGATTAAAAATAAATCAAAAAGTTGAAGATAGTAATTTGTCAGAATCAGACTCAGAAATAGAAGTAGCTGTATGTATACCTCGTACCACAAGTCAAGTTGAAGTATCTGAGACTTCTCAAGTACCTAGGCGTACAAAACGTATCACGGCTGGTAAACATTCTAATCCATTTAAATTACCTCGTTCTGCTTTGGTACACGAACAACTTGAAAGGAATTCAAAGTTACCAATAATCATTACTATGGAATTAGGAGTGGTGTTATTTGTGATATGTATTATCATTATGTGTTGTTTATTAGGTTATTCGTGGAGTTACCAGTCTCATGTTGGAACTATTTTAGTTGGGTTATTATCTTTTCTCTTAGTCGTATTATTTCCTAAGAGATTGTTTAGAGTTGGATGTACTGTTGTTGGATTTGTAAGATTAATTAAATCTTATGTTGACGGGTGAACGAAAAAGGAAGGGATACCACTGTATATATATATATGTTATAGTTGTTAAAATAAAAAAAGTTGAGAGTTCCCATATTTTTGTTAAATAGTAAACTTGAGGATAGATTTGAATTTGAGTAAAAACAATTTACAGTTTTGATTAAATGGTTGACATGTCAGATCGTTATGCAATCTATATTTAGATTTACCATTATAGGTTTGGGAAGTTCCCATGTGTAGACGACACAACCTGTAGATAACGGTATTATAGAAATGCGACAAATAGGATTTATCTGAATGTTTAATATTTGATCATCAATGTAATTTCGTATTGGTGAAGTGTATGTGATTTATTTTAAGTCAGTTTTGGAATTATCAAAATTATTTTATGAGGACATACAAATTTTCTGTTGGGGTGTGTGTGTAACCAGTTGATGTAGGTCAATGGGCTAACACCAATTTGGTTAATAGTTCTCATTCCTTTTCATTGGGTTTGTGTTTAACCTACATCTAACAATGAAAGCATGGGCTGATTCTAGTGGCAATTGTTATGTTACAAATATAGACAATAGAACCTTGGGTAGCCACTTTCGACTGTGTGTACTCAACCACGAATTTGGTATAAGAGACCCTGTAATGAATGGCCAGTGTCATTCCTTCCTGGTCTGTTTCTTGTACCAACTTGTCTTTGGCTTGCCATGGTGGTCTTCAATTGGGTGTGGCTTGGGCTGCTGATTATGCCACATATATGCAATTATCATGTTGTACATGTATGGAATGACCAACGCTAAGGGAATGCCTTATTAAGGTATGTACAATTAACTAAATTGTTAAAGCAATTGAAACTTGTAAAAAATTTATTTTATAAACATTGCCTTTTGCATTGATTAAAAAAATGTGTCATTGCTTAAATGAATTAATACAACTTAAAATTTAGATAATAATAAACTTAATCTTTCATACAGGCTGACGCTTTTGTCCTACATGTTAAGGTTATTTATATTACCTCCTGGGTAGTCCTAGTCCTAGTTACTATTCCTTATTGTTTATTTAATTACAGTTAAATCCAAAGTACAGTCCTTATTACAAATAAATGAAATTGTGGAACTCTCAAGTAAAAGTGTTTATGAGTTTTTCTTTAAGCCAGGACGAGTTTTGCCTGGCGGCCAGGGTTGATTCATTTGTTGTTTTTGCTCTGGTTATAGTATCTACAACGATTTAAAGAATAAACCTTAACATAGATATATCTTTCTTTCTAATTTATGAGCCTGGTGTATTTTAATGTGTAGTTTGCTGGAATTTTAAGTTTCTTTGGGAGTAAAACACTTCACTTCGAAAACTTGTTCAGTGTTTACCGTGTCGTGTGTCCGTACGTGTGTCGTGTTATCACTATTGACTAAGTACAGGAACTTCTCATTTTGGGAGCATGGGGGTTGACCTTTTTGCTGGGTCTTGTCCAGGCAGGAAGATACTTTAAAAATGCAATCAGGTGTTAGATCTGATGGCTGAATACATCATTCAAAATGTAGATGATTTTAGGACAGGATTCCAGTGATTTTGCATGTTTTGCTTTGCTTTGCTTTTCCTTTTGTCAAAAGAAATAATGGTGTTTACACTGCACATTTTTACAGGCTCTATGTTGAGACTTTTGTTTAACAATATTGGGCCCCAATATTGTAAGATTAAGAGTAAAAATGAAACATAACCCTGTCTTGAAAGGAAAGACATCACTATATTTTAGTAATATTTATATTGTGTGCAGGCCGTAACTGTTACATGACTTTTTTTTCCTTTTTTTAAATTTTGATCTTTTTAACTAGGGGCCTAAACCTAGGGCTAGGACTAATTTGCTACAATACTAAATTAAACATAGGCCATAAGCTAAATCTTTCTCATTCTATTTTTAAAAAGTTGGTCATAATTTTCGGCATAATGACTAATCAGAATGGCCATTTTCACAACAGAATTGTTTTGTGCCTGAAATGTGTACTTGTCATCCCAATGCAAAAATACTTCCCTTTTAAATACAGTTGGATTTCAGTAACTGAATTACTTTTGTCCTAACTTTTTTCAGGATTTGATGGCTAGACAATTTAACTTCAGACCGAGGCAGCATATCAATTATGCTATTCTAGCTGCTAGTCCGAAACTACAATCACTCAGGTTGAGCCAGGCTTCTGACAAGTGGTCAACAAAACAACTCTTTGAATTAGAGGTCCTTGATGAGAAATTTGAATCTGGGGTGTTGTACCTGAAAGTGCATTACAGTGGATGGTCTGAAAACTATGATGAGTGGAGACCTGCTTCCGATATAGTTAACATTCCATATCATCACATCGATACAAATGATCAATTCAACAACAAATTGAAAGCAGATGTTGCTCACGGTACGGCTGTTTACCCTTAATAAAAGTGCGCCCTCTGTTGTCAGACTTTTTACAGTATGTGTGAAAAATGAATGGATTATTTCTAAATATGGTAAGGTTACTCCTTGCTGTAGTGTCATTGGTTAGAAAGCTAAAATATTGGTTTTACTCATGAATATGTAAATATAATACTTAAAAAGTCACATGATAGTGTTTTCGCTGCCTGGGGTTTGTTTATTTTCTAATTCTGGCGGTTGCGAATCGTGAGTGTACGGCAGCCATTTCCAAGACCACGTTGATCTTAACTCAAACATGTCAAATGAGCATTTTACAGCCATCGGTATGGATAGTTCCTCATTTTTCATCGACACAATCCACCTACCCAAGTATCTATTGAGACATCATCTTTCGATAAATAAATAAGGTAAGTCTGGGCCAAAGGGATTTTCATTGTTAAATCGTCTTAGAAAAAACGAATTTTACATAGTGTGTACACACAAAACGTGCAGACACCGTTCGCCATGTGTGTTCTAACCTCTACTCTAATTGAGTACTAGTTTTTCTAAAAGTTATTTCTTAATAATAATTATTTCTGAAATGGGTTTTGTAAGTTTTCATGATTGGTATTAATATTATTTAAAGTCCACTTCAGGTATAAAAGAGTCACAGTAATTGTGTGGTAGAAATAGTGGTAAATGTAAATTGTAAGCCATTAACTTTAGATTATCATCAACAGTAATTTATTTAGTTTCACTCTAAAGTAAATTATACAGGCAGCAAGAAACTAAAATCAGTCATATCGTCAGTGATCGAGTGGCTGAACAGTATTTAATATTAACAACATAATTATAGTATTTTTTTCCTCAATTAAGAATACAAGACCTGACTTCATTTTCCTCTTATTTGTGATCATATTATTATTTATACTATCATTACAATGTCAATGGAGGTCTTGTCGACAGCAAGCAAGAGATGTGACAATCATGAGAAAGCAACATGATTATTACAAACAGTGAATCATTTTTTGTTCAGCTTCGTCATCTTCTATGGAGAAGGACATGGAGTCACCATGGACAGCATCAATTTTGAGGATAAACTAAACAGGTAAAAAAAAAACACTTGAGAATGTTTGTTGAAACTTCAGTAGGATAACCAACCCTTCAAAAATGTTAAGCTTGAAGTTGTCTTTGCATCCATTCCCAAATACTTTGAAAGTAAAAATATAACCTAGTAGTTTTATTTATTTTTTCTTTTTGCAAATTATTCCTGCTTGGGTGAGTTCATAAAGGATGCTACAATTTAAGGCATCTTCTACTTACAGTGCATGTACTATTACCTAGGCACGTAACCAGAGTTGGAATTGTTTGGGGGCACATTCCGTGCATGCTCTTGTGAGCCAGAATTTTTCGCACAATTATTTGTATAGTATAGTTGTGATAATTAGGTTATTAAATTTAAACCAAACTCTGAAATTTTTTGGGGGGCACGGGCCCCGCCCCACCCCCCCCCCCCCTAGCTACGTGCCTGCTATTACCCTGAACTTAGTATTTTCAAAGTATGTGTAATTGTGAAATAATTTACAGGGAAATTAAAAATCAACCTGAAAAGTCTATTAATTCAAAGAATGTATTTGACATATTCGACCGGGTTAGTTTTAATTATGCAGTGAGCGATTTTCCGTTTACAGAATGGCAAATTGGTGCACAAAATGTATCATTTGCTAGTCAAAACTCATAATTTGCTATTCAATATTAGCATTCAGCATGCACAAAACATTATACAGTCTAAATGTTCTTGCTATGGGAAATTGTTCCTTGTAACAGGATGGATACATCCTGTATAGGCTCTAAAGTACAGAGCTTAAAATAAGCATGCAATCTGCATTTGGAAATTTATTATTAAATATTTACTATGGGGTTATTTTTTTATTTCATTTCAGACTGGACTTCGGAGAAGGTTGTTGTTAGGTGTCGACGCATTATACTCTTTAGTTTTTCCAGTTCGTCCCTCATGCCATTCACAGCTCTGCCAGCTCGGTTGAATTCGGTGTGAAGTAACTCCCCACCTTGTTCATTTAGTAGGCCCAACCCAACACGGAACCTTCTCAACTGTTCGACGACATGATCTTCTAGCAGGTGAAGTTTTGGCGTGATGCTTGCCTCCGGGAATGTCTGCCTATATGTGTGTAAGAAATTCTTGATGCATGTGTCTAAGGATAAAGAAACCCAAATTACATACATGAGTATCGTACATGTACCTGTACTGAACAATGCAGGAGAAAGTCCAAGTACTACATTTTAAGCACAAACGAGATTTTACCTGTGTGGTCAATGTCAAGTTCTATGAGTGGATTAGAATGGTTGATGGCTTCATGAACATCCGTGAACTGCATGAATATGATGTGGAATCTTTGCCGGATTTCTGCGGCCATCCTCTGCAAACGATTACATGCAGCAATCGGCAAGTCATCTGTGGGCAATTCCTCAATAGCTCGTTGAGGCTGACGTGTTATGTCTTCTATGACACCAGGCTGATGAAATTTGATAAATATTGAAAATAACATGTGTTTTTAATTTGATCCATCCTTTTTCAAAAGGGTACATGAACTACAAGGAAATAACCTGTGTGACTTACCTGGCAGCATTTATGGACATGATTACCCACAAAGGATTTTCCATGATAAGCCTGACGACAAACTTTGTGTTTATTTAACACCTCATCAAGACTGCTCGTCACAGGTCCTGTACCAAAAGGTAGTTCTACATGTTCAGCTTGACTTTCCTGTTGGTTCATGAATAAAAGTAAAACAGAAATTGTACCTAAATACTAAAGTGCATTCAAAGCCGCAAAACTCACTCATGGGTAAAATAAGTTTTCAAAATGTATTACTTACACTGTAAAAAAAATTCAGTTTTTTTACACAGATCTTTTGTTTGTTATTTGATTTTACATGTTTTTTGGTTTTGGTTTTGATGTAAATAAACCTCTTTCTGTAAATATTTATGTATTTTTACATAATATGTTGATTTTCACCCATAATTTTGTTATTAAACATAGAATTTGTAAAATAACAATCGAATTGTGGAAAGTTTCTGTTTTTTAACACAGATTTTGTGTTTGTGATTTGCTTTTACATTTTTTGTTTTTGTTTTTGATGTAATAAGTTTGTATTTTTACATATTTTGTTGATTTTTACCCATACTTTTGTTATTGAACATACAATTTGTAAAAATACAATCGAATTGTGGAAAATGTTTTTTTTTTTACAGAGATTTTTTGTTTGTTTTTAATTTTTTTTTTTTTGGATGTAAATAAACCTCTTTCTGTAAATATTTATGTATTTTTACATATTTTGTTGATTTTCACCCATAATTTTGTTATTGAACATAGAATTTGTAAAATTACAGTCGAATTGTGTAAAATTTATGTTTTTTTACACTTGTTTGTTATTTGCTTTTACTTTTTATGTATTTTTTTTGGGGGGAGGGGGTTCACCAACATTATTTGTTTGAGCACATGAGTGTGTGCACTGAATGCTTGCTATGTGGTATTGCTTTGTTTATGTTTTCTAGGGGGCAACTCATTACTATTGTCAGGCAGTCGAGTTTGTGCAAAATAGTTTATTAAATATTATTTTAGTTATGTTTATTACTGAGTGTGTGTTAAAGACTTTACATGGTTTACTTGTTTATTTTAATATTTGTTTTATTAGGGGAGGGCATGTCACCTACATTATTAGGCTATGTTGATATCATAATTTAGTACCTTGTTGAGTGTGTTGTTCAATATGGACATGTTTGATTTGTTGTGTTAGATTCCCGAATAAATAACTTTTGTTTGCAAAATGGAAGACCAAATTGTAATTTAGAGTGTTATTGCATTTGTTGATATTTGACCATTTGAACTAGGACAGATTCTTGCAGTGTGGAGTGCCATGGTCGAGCGGTTTAGTGCATCGGATTTGTGTTCTGATGGCTGAGTCGTCAGAATGTGGGTTCGAACCGCGACCGGGGTACTTGTGTCCTTGAGCAAGACACTTTACCATAATTGCTTCTCTCCACCCAGGGGTAAATGGGTACCTGTGAGGGCAGAGTTGGTTGTTGTGTTTGATTAGCCCTATATGCGCTGTAATGGCAGCAATTGAGCTGTATACTCCCCAGGGAGCTGAGATGGTTTCAGGAATGATTTATGAGCCTGATGAGCAGGGGGTAATAATATAATGCGCCTTGAGCACCAGTTTGGTGGATACGTGCGCTATATAAGTCCACATTATTATTATTAGTAGTAGTAGTCTTCTTCTTTCGTATGATGATGAGCAGCTTAGAGTGCTAGTAGCTGCATACATCGGTTTGATGACATTAGTTGAAACAGGGTGGACCACGTGAAGGTTGTCATCTCCCACCCCTAGTAGTAGTAGTAGTAGTAGTATTGCAGACGTTGTAATAAAAGTAAATGTATTTTCGTTGGGTCAAGCCCGAGTGAGTTATTTGCATAAGTATGCAGGCCATAAGGTTATAGAGGCAGGGAGTGAACAAGGTGTTCACTGACCGAATTCACTGCAAGCGGCACAGACGTTTTGTTTGTTAGCTCCGTCTTTCCAATATCATAATCTATAACATGGCGGAAGTCGACGGGGTTAAGATCACACACGCAGCAACCCAGAATGAGCCTGCAGTATCCCTTAAGCTTATAGGGGATACTATAAAGACAGCTTTGTTTGAGTTTAAAGGATATTTTGACACTTCCTTGTCAAAACTGAAACAAGAAACTGAAAAGAAACAACAGAATACTTCTGAGAAAGTACTAAAGCTACAGAAATCGGCAGAGCTGACTTTCCGTTTTAAAGGTAACAAGTCTCAGTTTCTTTTCAACGAAGAAATTCTGGAGAATCTAGAAGATATAGCACCCCTTCTAGAAGGAGACATCACCAAAGTAAAGTCAACCGTCTTGGAGGCAGTCAAAAGCCTGAAGAAACGTAATAAATTGATACGGATAGCAGACAAGAGTGACGCCGGTTAGTAATAATATTCCGTATTCGATTCCGAATGTCTCTCATTATAGAGACGCAGGGTTGATTACTGCATTGGTCATTTAGTCTATAATATTAATTATATTTCAAGAAAAGAATCATTTACCGTCGATTGATGCCTGTCAATGGGCATTTCTTGTTCGCCAGATATGCAACGAAGATAATATAGTATTATACCTTTTTAGAACAAGTTATTGTTCACAGGGAAGGACTAACACATGCGTGTGACGCACATTCTTTTGTTATTTGTATGATTGTGGTAAAATAGGTTGGTCTGCAGTTCAGGAATATCTTAGCGATGATCTTGCAAGCAACTCGGAAGATGAAAAGAAAATACGTCAAGCTCAAGCCAGAGCAATACGCAAGAAAAGGGTCAACAAAGGCAACTTGGGCTCAAACAAGCGTCAACGCCTGGCCGCGCCACAGTCCGTGGCCAGTACGAGTGCTTCTAGCTCTGAGTTTTTTCGTGGCCCTCAATACAACCGTAGATACAATGCTGGGTTTACACAAAACTGGTCAAGCCCGAAATCTACCGATATCTGCTTCAGCTGCGGCAAACCCGGACATTGGAGGAGAAATTGCGGACAGCAAAAACAAGCCCAGTTATCGGCAAAAGATGCCGCCATTAACCCTCAGTGGTAGTTATGGCAATGTTCCTAGTGGCTCAGTTAATGTGGAGGATTCCAACCAGGTGAACAGTGGGTATGATATGGATTTTTATATTGATAATTATTATGATTATGAGCAGGGTAATGACGAACCAATTGTTAAAGGCAGGTTAAAAGCAGCCATAGACTTTTGGAGGAGCATTGGATCAAATCCCGTTGTGCTCGATATTTTATACAACGGTTATAAACTCCCATTTCTTTCGACCCCTGGTCCTAAGATGCATAAGAACAATAAATCCGCTCTGGAACATTCTGTTTTTGTTTCAGAAGCTATTTCAGATCTGTTGGAAAAAGGGTTGGTATGCCATTGTAATAATACACCGGCTATTGTAAACCCATTATCAGTCGCTGTACAAAAATCTGGCAAAAAACGCCTTATTTTAGACCTTAGGTACATTAATAAGTTCCTCTGGAAATATAAGGTCAAGTTCGATGACTGGAAAGTTGCATCCTCCTTTCTAGAGAAAGGTGATTTTATGTTTTCTTTCGACCTCAAGTCAGGTTATCATCATATTGATATTTACCACGATCACTGCAAGTATCTCAGTTTTGCTTGGAATTCAGGTAATTGTACTGAATATTTTTCTTTCCTAGTATTGCCGTTCGGGCTATCTACGGCACCTTATTTATTTACAAAATGTTTCAGACCCCTTGTAAAGCACTGGCGAAATCAAGGATATTTTGTGGTCGTGTACTTAGATGATGGCTGGGGTAGAGCAGGTTCCAAAGATCTTTGTAATAAGATTGCAAAGAATGTTAAAGCTGATCTTTTGTCAGCAGGGTTCGTTCCAAATATAGACAAATCCGCATGGACACCGACACAAAAATTATCGTGGCTAGGATTAACATGGAACTCAGAAATAGGTTCTCTCATGATAACGGATAATCGTATTCAAGATCTATTGCAAACCTTAGATGAAGTCCAAAAAAGATTACCTTTTGCTTGTGCTCGACAACTAGCGTCTGTTACAGGCAAGATCATTTCACTTGGGCCTCAGAAGTTGGAAACATTTCCCAACTCAGAACGAGATTTCTGCACCTGGAAATAGAGAAAAGGATACACTGGGACTATCAATTTATGATTAGTTCTAATAACAAAGTGATTGAAGAATTGGGATTCTGGAGGTCAGAAGTCGTAAAATTAAATATACGTTTTTTGTTTGAATATTCAATACCCCAGATTATTGTGTACACAGATGCGAGTCACGTGGGATGTGGATCCTGGACATCCAGATGTGCTGGAGAGATGGTTTCACAGAGGAACTGGAACGAGGATGAACAAAAGAAAAGCTCCACTTGGAGGGAAACAAAGGCAATATACATATCTTTGCAAGCATTTGCGCCAAAACTACGTGGAAAAGTAGTTAAATTCTTCACTGATAACAAGGGAGTAGTATCGGTAGTAAACAAAGGCAGCATGGTAGAAGAGCTCTTAAATTTGAGCTTAAATATCTTCAAGTTCTGTAAAGAGCATTCTATTGAACTTGAAGTAAAGTGGGTACCAAGAGCTATGAATGCTCGAGCCGACTTGATCAGCCGGGAGATAGATTTCGACGACTGGGGAGTCACTCCAGAATTTTTCAAGTTCATTGATAACACTTGGGGACCCCACACTGTGGACCGTTTTGCAGACGAAGAAAATACTAAACTTCCGAAATTTAATTCAAAATTTTGGGTTCCATGCAGGTACTACCCAAGTTGACACATTTTCATGTGACTGGAGCGGTGAGAACAATTGGTTGGTTCCTCCAACTTACCTAGTGGGTGATACTCTAAGGCATCTAAAAGCCTGCCAAGCCGAAGGAACCTTGGTCGTTCCTTCTTGGCCCTCGGCGGCCTTCTGGCCCTTACTTTTTTCTAAGCATAGCTCATTCCAGTTTTTAGTCAAAAACGTGTTGAAATTTTCAGATCCGAAAGTGATTTTTGTACAAGGCAGGAACAAGAACTCCATTTTTGTATCCCCACAGATAAATTGTGAAGTACTTTGCATAAAGCTTATTGGTTAAAGACATGAGGTCTTTACAATGTATACCGTATGGTGATACTTGACCGATTGGTCACGAAGCCGCATGGCGATACGAATGGATGTTATTCGAAGTTTTTTAAACGGGCCGAATAGCATTATTAAAGGTCTATGCAATTGATGGTTATTGCATGCAATTGTCGAAATAACGACTATCCTACTTGGAATCCTAATTCTTCCGTTATTTATTCTATACAGATTTGTTAATGACCAGGAGTACAGGGCAACTCTGGGTGAGATATTGAGTGATTCTAGAGCACCGAATACGGCTCTCAAGTATGAGAAAGCTTTTTCTGCATGGGAAAAGTGGTGTGAGCAAAATAAGGTAGAGTCCTTACCTGGCGATATGACTGACATTAGTCGGTATTTTATACAACAGTTTAACGAAAACGCTCCGTATTCCAGAATTGAAACGGCGTTTTACAGTATCAAATGGCGTCATGATTGTTTACCTGGTTCTCTACAAAATCCATGTGATAGCAAATTCTTGCATAATGTCCTCCAAGGGCTGAAGAGAAGGCTAGCCAAGCCCACAGTAAAAAAGGAACCAATCACTCCAGAAATACTGCAACTAATCGTTGAGAAAATTGGTTCTACAGACAATCTCATGAATGTTCGTTTATGTACAATGCTGCTTTTATCATATGCAGGTTTTCTCCGTCACAACGAGTTAGTTAACTTACGCAGATGTGACATTCAATTGTCCGTTTCCCATGTTAATATTTTCATCGTTAAAAGTAAGACAGACATTTATAGACAAGGGGCATGGGTTCTTGTGGCAGCAACGGATTCGCCCACTTGCCCTGTCGGCATGCTTCGGAGGTATCTCACACTAGCAGAGTTGAATAATGAAAAGGACGAAGGTTTTCTGTTTCGTCCCCTAAGTTACTGTAAATCTATTAACGGATACAAACTAAGACAACCGCATCAACAACTTTCATATTCCAGGTGTCTGGAAATGTTCAAAAGCGTTTTGTCAACAGTAGGTTTAGATCCTAAACACTTTGGGCTACAGTCTTAGAGCAGGTGGAGCTTCTGCAGCAGCCGCTATGGGAGTACCGGATAGACTTTTCAAAAAACATGGCCGTTGGCGCTCTGAAACTGCCAAAGATGGGTACATAAAAGATACGTTACAGAACAGGCTGTCGGTTTCCTTAAAATTGGGTTTATAGTCAACCTATCACGAACTGTGTTATAAATTCTCAGAAACGAGAATTTTATGTTAAGTAATATAAAATGAGCTGTTACAATTAAAATAACAGCAAATATCTTTAGAGTCGATATTGGCCTATACCTCCAAGATAAAATGATTATTGGAATTAAATGGAATTACCTTTGCTCGATGGGCATTCATATATAATGTACAGACTACAGAATTCCCGTTCTTTAATGCCTGAAAATTGGGGAATATGTTGGTCCGACCAACGCTTGCATCGAAGATCGGTGTTCCCCAAACGTAAAGGTATTTTATAAAATGTCTTTTATTGCAGGTTTAAATAACTAAGCAGGGCGGCAATGAAAATAATTTATTATTGTTTGAGCGGACGAATTAAATAATAAATGTATTTTCGTTGGGTCAAGCCCGAGTGAGTTATTTGCATAAGTATGCAGGCCATAAGGTTATAGAGGCAGGGAGTGGAACAAGGTGTTCACTGACCGAATTCACTGCAAGCGGCACAGACGTTTTGTTTAAAAAAAAAAAAAAAAAAAAAATAATAATAATATATATATATATATATATATTGTTCATATTGATAACGCCTGTTTTGAGAAATAGTCCATTCTTAGACATGATCACTCCAACGAGATCATTGGCAAGGAAATGCTTAACGATAGCACTGAAGTTGACTACAGAGCTACATATCTATGCGGACGGAAGTATTCACCAGTGGAGTTACAAGCTCACAAGGAAACGAGGGACTAGTATCACACAGGAATGAAGACTAAGAAAACGTATCCTTTCTTAAAAGCTGACCAATCAGCTTCAGCTTTGTTTGGGTAACAAAGCACTCATCTAGGCAGTCTGTCCAACGCTTGCATCGAAGATCGGTGTTCCCCAAACGTAAAGGTATTTTATAAAATGTCTTTTATTGCAGGTTTAAATAACTAAGCAGGGCGGCAATGAAAATAATGTATTATTGTTTGAGCGGACGAATTAAATAATAAATAAATTACAATCACGACGTATCAAAACAACGTGTGTTAATACAAAATAAATAATTTAATTTTACGGATTCAACTTATTTCAATTCAAGTGAAATTCATTAAAACGTTTAAAAACAAACAAATGTGTAAAAATACCCCAAAAAAGTAATTTTACAGATTCGGATCCTTTTATATTTGCATAAATCTGCACTGTAAAAAATTACCGTAATTTTACGGCGAAAAGTTTGTAAATTCTACGGTGAATTACCGTAATCATCCATTTCTCAGTGTTTTACAGCCGAAACCCGTATTATGGCAGCTCCCATTGCACTCTGGGATATATCCAATATGTAAATGATTGACCTTAAGTTGACCTAGCTTTGCGCTCGAATCATTTTCAAGGTTTAAATATGTGAAAATTGATGAATTTAGCCCATTTTCAAATAATTTAATTCTAATTTTATGATTAAAAAGGTAATATTTTAATGTTCTCTTCTATGTTGATGTAAAAAAGTACATTCAAATTTAAAAATATTGAAATATAGATTATAATTGCATGCCACCATGACTAAAAAGGGTTTCGAAAAGACAGTATATATAAAGAATACATGTTCCGTTTATTAGTAACTGGAGAGGAGTGGTTGAAGAAGGAACAGACTACGCGTATGTATAGGTAAGTGCTTTCACTTACCTATACATACGCGTTGCATTGATTAATTCCAATATCTGCAGATCCATCCCATAGCAGATGCAACGTTCCCTTATGGATGTTAACAGCTGCGTCATATACGGTACCCGTAAAAATATATAAATATTCTACGTAAAATAACGGAAAGTTTCAGTAAAAAACTACGGTAACCGTCATTTCGCAGGCCGTAAAAAAACGATACTTTTTTTCACAGTGTGTAAAAGCAAAAAACAAAGTACCAAATTAAATAATTAACATTTCTGTAAATTTGAATAATTGTTGCAGGTTGTGAACACAAACAACAGAAGTTCAGTTATTTGCATTTAAAGGTTTGCCTGTATTTTGCCAAAACCATGTCGTCTGTTAATAATGATTACAACTTTTTAATTTTTTTAATAATAACAACAGGTCTGTAATTATATTTTACAAAACGAAGGGTTAAATGAAATAACAGAAAGTGCTGGCAACTCTGTTGCCAGCACTTTTTCTGTAAATTTACAAAGAATTTTTTTACAGTGTACGAGTTCTGTAATGTCGGATTTAAGCCGTTTCAAGGTAGTCGTCAGATCATTGTGTACAGTGTGGTTGTCAAGGTTTTTGAGCACACTCAGGGGCAGTCGGTCCTCAATTTGTTTAACCTCTCTGTTTCTCTTGGATCTGCTTCTGTACCTGGAGCTGTCTTGTAGCCTCTGAAGCAACTAGTAGATCAAAACTAGAATTAGATGTTTCATCCTCAGCTTGAAGGCGCTCTTTGAGGATTGCCGCATCCAGCTTGTGACAATTATCCTCAAAAAGGTCAAACAGTTTCTTGAATACTCCAAGGGAAATGTGGAGGGTTGGAACAACGACCTATTCATAATAATATACAAAAAGAGTGATGCAATGTTATGTGGAAATAGCAAAATTTGAGAACGTATCTCAACATTTAAATTTTTTGGCTATATTGAATGGCATGCACATTTACATGTACGTAATATTGACACATCGTGTGCAGAGAAAACTTACATGATCTGGCTCAATTTGGATCATAGGCTTGCTGACCATACTCTATGAAATGTCTTTAGCACGATGCCTTTGTTGTCCATCTTCAACAAACTTGCTGTACTGTCCATGTAGGCTGGCTATTGTCCTTTGAGGAGATGGACCCCGCTCACTAAGTGGCTGTTGCCTGTCGATGTTGGATGCTCGACAATAAATGCAACTGTATCTTGCTATGTTTCCAGAAAACCTTTAAATATTTATGCTTATCCTTTAGATAAGCATAAATATTTAAAGGTTTTCTGGAAAAATGAGTGTTTAGGACAATACGTGTGGTTTGTTTGTGAAGAACAAATTAATTGTCTTACCATTGCAAGCACATATTCCATACAGCTTAGTGAGAAAGGCATAGTCTCCAAAACAAAACAGGCGAAATGTCCGGCCACTAAGAAAATTAAGGGAAAAAAACACAAATACAAAATTTGTTTGATTTTATATATTGTTTAATCATAAGAGAAATTTCAATGACTTTTCCTACATTTTTATATAACGCATTAAGTTTTCACAATTAGTATGGGATGAGTACTTTCCATGACAGGTGAAAATTATGCCTTTAAATATTACCGCCATGTATGGTTGGTTAGGTCTACAATATCCTTGAGAACAGCAGGCATTGTCTGCTGGAGGTTGAAAAAAGAGTCATCTCCTTCAAATACAGCGATTGTTGTGTTTTTCAGACTGTTTGGTCGTTCAACATTTACAATCTGAAAAGCCATTTTGAAGGAGGTGCCGCCTTTGTCTCCTCCAATCTTCAACCATATCTCATTGTCAGGGATGACGCCATTGTGGGAGATAAGGGAGTTACACCTGAGTTAAATTATCAGAGAAAACAATTAATTTTGATGTCAAAATTATTTGTTGCTGTGTAATGTACGTGTACAGTATTAATTGTTGATTTTTTTTTTTAATACTGTAATTTCTAGAGTGTCATCAATAGTGTAATCAATAGTGTAATCAATTACTAATAGTGTAATCAATAGTGTAATCAATAGTGTAATCAATCTTAATAGTTTAGTGCAATACATCACCAAAATTAAAACCTCTAGTTCAACCATGGAGGAAGTTCCTCCCTCCATGGTTTAACAAAAGAATTAAATTAGAATTGTGTCAAGCCGGTCTAGATAGTCGAGCACCATTGCAGGTATGTTGTTTACTTTGACAAATGGGGCCAACTTCTGTATGTATCCATCGACTGCCTCAGCTTTTGAGCTTGAAAATTGGAGGAGAACCATTTCTCCCTCAACATAATCCTGCAGCAGTTGTTTTTGTATTTGCCTCATTGCCCACTCAGAGGTGATGGTTGATGTGGCAAGGTACCTGCATGTATTATTATACAATACAGTGATATTATGTCGTGCAACAAAGTCACTATAAATGTTAGTTTCTTTTAAATTTGTTCTACATTATGAAATTTAGTACTCACTTTCGTATTTTGCGGACTTGGTCCCAGGCGAGATGACAGTCTCTCATCATGGCTAGGGCCTTGTTGGCTGACATTGATGTGTCATCATGCTGGCTTTTGGTAGGTTGTCTTTCATTGAGTGTTGAACTCACTTGTTTTATAACAGCAGGCTATAAACAAAGTTGTACGTAAAGATATTACTTATGCATGATTGCGTATTCTTTTCACTATTTATTAAGATTTATGTAATGTGTTTTATTTCACTTGAAAGGTGATAATTTTAATAATATATGCAATTTGTGTAATAATAGGTACACTTAAAAGTCTATTTCTATTTTTTAATGACATTGTAATAATTATACTGTTTGCATACAATTTGATGAAAAGTATAGCCCCTAATCAATTAAAAGGAAAGTATTTTAGCTTACTCTGCCTCCTGTTTTAAGTGATGTAACCTTGTCTCCTTGTTGCAATTTAAGCCAGGTCCATCTATCTGTGGCCTGCTCGATAGCATAATGCCCCTTTCCCACTTACAAGATTTTTGCTACGGTAGAGCACGATTTTTCAATTATTTACAATCGCAACGGCGTCGTGGCCATGTTCGTGGTCAATCGTGGTCCACCGTAGCGCACCGTAGTAGATCTTGATGGCACCGTGGAGTAGCACGATTTTTTTGGAATGTTCAAAAAAATCTTGCTCTACCGTAGCGGTGGAAAAAATCGTTGTCCACCGCAGCAGCATCGTATTAGAGTCGTAACGTTGTCTTTACGTTGTCGTGGTATGTCGTGACGGCGTATTGTTCATTCGTACTCATTCGTGGTGGCTGCAACACCTACGGTAGGCCAAGACTTCGCTACGATGCTGATACGATGCCGCTACGATGGTGCTGCGACCTAGCAAGACGCCAACAAGACGCCAGCAAGAACATGATTTTTTTTATCACGTGTCTCTGCTGATAGTGTATGTTTTTTATCACATGTCTCTTGTCTCTTGTTTAAAAAATTATGACAACGACAACATCCAAATAATTATAAATTCACCAATTGCGCCTTTTCCGTCATGTGATTAATTAAATCGTACAGGCGTCTTGTGAAATCATACTGGCGTCGCACTGGCGTCTTGTGAAATCGTACTGACGCCGTAGTGACGTCGTAGTACAATCTTGGCATTTCTTGGTACGCCGTGACAAATCTTGACGATGTCGTAACTCTACCGTAACACTGTTGTGGCACTCTCGCACTACTGCCGTACCACATCTTGACGGCGTCTTGATAGCGTCTTGACAAGACGTAGAATTCGATAGACCTTGAACTTTTTGAGTGTGAATTGCTACGGTACAGCACGACTGAGCACGATTTTTCAACTGAAAAATCGTGCTCTACCGTAGCAAAAATCGTGTAAGTGGGAAAGGGGCTTAAGGTATTGGAGTCCCTCTTGTGTGCTTGATGGCCTCTGTCCTTAGGAGATTTGCAGCTTGCAAAATTTCATGATCCCTCTCACTTGGAACAGTTGTTTCGCAGATGGTTGGGGCCTGTTTTCTAGAAACTTGGACATTACTTGGTTGACATGAATGGTTGTAGAGTTCACCAAAGTTTCCAATTTGTGTGCATTTGTCGCAAACTACAATCAAGTTCTGCAACTGTATACGCAGTACCCTTGGACTGTCAGAGACTTGATTGTAATTCACGAGAGCTTTGCATACTGGACAAGGGACAGCTGAACTTTGCTTGTGCTGGAAATACCTAGTAAAGCACTGTGCACAAAAATAGTGTTCACACTTTGTTTGGATGGATGGAGATGAAAGAATGCACATACAAATAGGACATGTGAAAACAGATTGTTCCTCCTCTCTCCCTACTATGCTAAGGCTGGTGCAAGTTTCAGTTAATATCTGACACTAACTTGAAGGGAAGATGTTCTCCTCTGATAGCCCAAACACAAGACTTTCTTTTTTCTCTTGTTGAAGTCTACCCCGTTTTATTTTTGATGGTCGTCCTGGCCTGCTTTGATCAGAGAATATTGTGCAAATACTGCAATCATTCACTCTTGTGTGTTTTAACCATTTTCGTGTTTGAGTAATGCTACCGGTATTATAAGTTCTCGTACCTGTCCGGTAGTGTCTAATTTTTCTTCCACATTTATCACAAAAGCATGTAGGGTGCACGTCAGGCGTATCCTCCCATGTAGAAATACCAAATATTGCAAACATTTCTTTGGTGTATTCAAGACACTGCAACGATGTCCGATGCTCTTCCGTCCGTTTTCTCAAGCGATTGCCACAGATTCTACATAATTTTCCAAGTGCATGTATGTGGAAATCCAAACTCATCTTTAGCAACAATACATACTACTCTAATTTTATTTAAAACTAGCCCAAAACTCAAAAATTGCTGAGATGATCCGCCGATCTAAATATGCAGCTCGGACAGCTACACAGGCCTTCGTAATGTTTACAGTGTTCACTTTTATTCAAGTTACGCGCGCTGTGTGTGTGTGTGTGTGTGTGTGTGTGTGTTTCCCCGGGAAAGTTTAGTTCGCACGGTTGTCCGTTCGTAGTAAATACTTGTCCCATTGCTTTGTACACGCAAAAAAGACGGTGACCGCATAACAAACAAAAAATACGTTAAAATAAATCTCTGAAAAATACGCATTTTTTTATTGGCCCAGACAAAACATGTTGATAAATGTTTACATAAATATCCAATCTGTCGAAATCTGAAAGGATTTTATTTAAAAAAATGTACTTCCACTTTAAAATGGGGGAAAATCGGAGGCATTTCAAGTAGATTAAATGAGAATAACGGACATGGGAAGTTGACACAAAAATATTTTTTTTTCTGAATATAGTGTTTATTACCATCAAGTAAACCCTAAACCTGCAAGAAAATTTAACTCAGTATCAGGTTTTAAGGAAGCTGCAAAAAAAACTTTAGTCAAATTGCATACAAATTTGGCTTAGATCATATCGTTTGTTGAGACTTTTAGCACAACTCAGTAGTATATGTGCCGCAAATCTACCAACATTGTGGCGGTGCAAACTGCAGTTTTGTCTGCAGTGATTTTGTACAGTTTGTAACGGCAATACGCCACATCCCTCCACAGCACTGTGGTGGGATGTGCACTTTGTGTGGTGGTGCTGCCATAATTTTATTTTTTTTCAATTTTTTTTTATGACGTCATTTCGGCCAAGTAAAAAAAAAATTGTGTTACCACACCACCACCACAAAGTGCACATCCCACCACAGTGCTGTGGAGGGATGTGGCGTATTGCCGTTACAAACTGCACAAAATCACTGCAGACAAAACTGCAGTTTGCACCGCCAAATTTTTTTTTTCAACCACAATTTTACCACTGCACACAAAATACTGCACACAACTGCACACAAAATACTGCACACAACTGCGCACTACTCCCTCCACACAAACTGCACACAAAATACTGCACACAAAATACTGCACACAACTGTGCACTACTCCCTCCACACAAACTGCACACAAAATTAAAAGTGGAGGTGTGCAGTTTGTGTGGCGGAGGGAGTAGTGCGCAAGCGCAGCATGCATATTGATGATTTCGGGCAAGTTGAGACATAATGACACAAAAATATAAACACAAAAGAACACATTCAACTCTTTTTATTATTTTTTTATTCACTTTTTTTTTAAATTCATGTAACAATGAATGGATTGCCGATACAAATCACTATATAAAAGAAAACTCAAACATTATAACTCAAAGTATTAATAATTCCCAAGAAAAATGCACATTAAACAAGAATCCCTATATAAAAACAATGTAAATCAAATATCTATTGGACTTAGCTTGTCAATTTTGTACACGTTATATGGTGATTTTGGGGAGAGGAAATGATGAGGGATGTATAGGACTAGGGAAATCAATAGATAGTCAAGTGAATTATAAGGAATATAACAGAATTAAAAGAAAGTCAACTCGCACTGAATTTTACAGGGATTAAGAGTCTACACTCCTTGCAATAAATGTAACTGTTACATTACGAGTGAGATGTGTAAATCTATCGTGTTACAATTATTGTAACACGATAGATTTACACATCTCACTCGTTCATACCGAGCACATGGGACGAAGTGTTTTAGATTATATTTCCGCTTCAATGAACTGCTCAGGAACTTGGAATTTCGTTGCGTGTACTGTCAACGAAACCGTAAATGAAGTCGGATATTAGGGCTCATAATACAGTTGTCTAACTTACATGAAACAACGGCCCGCTTTAGAATGTCAGGCCTGTAGTTCACAATACACTCTATTTAAAGATGAATAGAAAGTCACCCAGAAGTTTAGAACCCATGCAGAGGCACTCATTTCCTTCGAAATTAAGTTGTCACTGCCCTTGATGTAACGTAATAGTGTAAAATAACCACAAAGGATTACTGTAAGACTAACAGAGGTGGTTATTTTATAGATTTTTTTATTCCTACCAAAAAAAAACTATTATAGATGTTTTTTTATATTACAGTATTCTTTCTGAAAGATCTGGTCTTTCATTATCACTCTTCCTCGTTCTCTTCCTCATTTAGTTGAAGTAGTAGTCCGTCAAATTTGGTATGGTGTTTAGGCATTACTCTGTTCAGAGCTTTGTTTACTTCCATGCCTTTATTTACTTCTTCTTCGAGATCTTCCGCAATATCCTGATGAGTCCCATTATCTTTCAGATGTAGGTAACTTGACAAAAAATCATTGTATTTGTTGAAAAAGATTCGCTTGACTGCCCAAAGGGTTTTCCTATTGGCTTTTTCCTTGGCTTGATCTTCACTCATACCCCCGTTGACGTACTTTTCATATTTTTCACACCACATCTCTTCAGTAGCCTTTTTAGCCTCTTCCAACCAGTCTCGAAAAGTGGCATTGTCTTCCAGTTCAGAACTAGACTCATCCTCTTCCGATGATTCGTCATATTCCACCTCCGTATCGGATTATGAATCATCTTCCTCGAAATCTTCGTCTTCATCCTGCGTAGATTCAGTTTCACAAGTTTCTATTTCCGAATCTTCAAATCTACGCTTTTTAACATCGGGTTCAGAATTATCGATGTCAGAATTGTCAGATTGGATAGCTTTTATTTCAGAATCATCGTCAACTTCATCCATTTTAGATTTCTCTTCATTATGTACATGTTCTGCATGCCTCCGTAGGTTATATCTCCGTCCAAAGCTTTTGCCGCACTGGTGACAAGGATGGGGTTTGACAGCAGAAATAACATTCATGTTGAATCTCTGATGTTTAATCTCCGATTGACAAGAAACGGAAGAAATAGTTTATATATAGGCCTATAACTACTCATTTCGCTGCTCATTTGCAAGCCAAATGAGCAGCGAAATGAGCAAATGAGCAGCGAATTGAGCAAATGAGCAGCGAAATGAGCTTTTATTTCCTAATTCACCCGGTTCAACCGGAAATAAAACTTTTTCTATTGGGCCTTCCCTCCCCTCTGAAATAAAAGACATTAAAAACACAATGACAATTGGGGATCACCGTACTTTGACGACGAGCGACGCGGACCTGGACACCGACTGTGGACAAGGAAACTGCACTTACCTTCTATAGGTTCTAACACTTATTACCTTCAATGTGGTGCAGAGTCCAACTATAGTCCACAACTTGTTGAAGCCAACTAACACATCGTATATGTGTAATAGATATCGTATCCTTAATTGTCAATCTTCAAAGTCTCTCTATTGTCCAAAACTTTTTGAAGTCCACTAACACTGCCATGTTGTGTAAATAGTCATATCCTGCATATTCCAGCATTTAAAAGACCAGCTATATTCATTGCTTGTTGCACTAAGCCACACAAAACATGTAGAGGAGATACTCCTTTATTTGCCATCATCTGGACCAGTACTATAAAATTCCACTACGGATCATATCTTCCTGTTAAAAAATATCTTAAAGAATGAAATTTTAATGTTAAATCTTTATCACATTTTTAAAGAAAAAATAAGCTAGTCCGCACTGCTCGGTCAAAAACAGTCAAGTGACTTCAACACACACCCATACCACCAATCAATATTCCCGCCACAGGACATTGCATTATTATGCAAATGGGAATTTCCAGTCCCCAATAGAAAATACAATTATTTCCTAATTCACCCGGTTCAACCGGAAATAAAACTTTTTCTATTGGGCCTTCCCTCCCCTCTGAAATAAAAGACATTAAAAACACAATGACAATTGGGGATCACCGTACTTTGACGACGTCCGACACCTCTAGTCCCCATTTCAAGGTTTAAAGAACGGGCACAGAGTAAGGATTTTATAAACTGGTTCTCATATTTTAATTCATCATATCTTCATTAATATTCATAATTTATATTCATATTTACTATTTCTTAAACATGAAACCATCACTATAATTTTGTGATCACAACCTTCTTCATAACTTGCATCAAACTTTCCTCATATTAATTTATTACATTTATGACACCTTACACTTATAAACACACAAAGGATATAGCAAGGTGCTCCTTACTATAAACCCCAAATTCAGGGATACCTCAAGTTGGTTCTGAAGACTTTCCTTAACATAACCGTCCTTGGCTTTCTCGGTCTTCCATCGGCCATGCTTACGAAATAACCTATCTGGCACTGCTGCCGCAGATGCACCTCCTGAACGCAGGCTATGTAATCCAAAAAGCTTTGCGTCCACCCCAACAGATTTGAGAGCCTCCTTAAATATCTCTCTACACCTTGAATATGACAATTGCCCACTTCTCAGGCTGTATGAGTTACGAGACTTAAAATAAGTAACTGGTCTAAAAAGAAAATCACCACTAGAGAGAGTCATACCTGATAAGCTCAAATACCTCTTAAGCATAGCCACAGGGCATAAATCTGAACCAGTGGCTCCCACAATCACCCAGGCACCCTCTCTGTATTGGTCGGTTTTGCTTTTGACTACAAACAATTTCACATGAGAATCATAAATTTCAACATCACACAACCTTAAATTGGCCAACTCGTTATGTCTAAGAAAGCCTGCGTATGATATAAGAAACATAGAACAATTTCTAATGTTCATTAAGTTATCCTCTTCAGCAAATTTACCTATCACCATTCTTAGTATGTCTGGAGTAATAGGCTCTTTCTTTGTCACCGGTCTTGCCAAAATCTTCTTAATACCAGCCAACACCAATTGAAGAAATTTAGTGTCACATGGGTTAGACAGCACTGTTGGTGAGCAATCATGCTTCCATTTAATGCCATAAAATGCAGCTTCAATTCTAGAGTATGGGGCTACTGAGTTTAACATAAATATAAAGTACCTTGCAATGTCCTGTTGTTTGGCTGGACAATCTATCAGTCTTTCACCCTTGCACCAAGCTTTCCAAGCAGCAAAAACCTTGTCATACTTTGACATTGTTGATTCTGCTCTAGACGCCTTTAACACATCATCCAATGTCACCCTTTGTTTCTGTATTCTGCAAAAATAGAAAATACGCAAAGCACTTTGCCAATATTACCGCTATCAGTAAAGCTACCCAGCTTTTACAATTATCTCATAATTGTGTATGTTATACTTCATCAGAGGGAATGCAATGCGGACTTATAACTCTCTTTCTGTCATGCTATGCAGCTATACCATAATGTTATATGATAGATAGTCCACTAACAGACTCTGGCATCTAGCCTAATACACAACACCTCGCTTCTCATCTTGGGTGTACCAAAAATTGTATTTGGGTTTCGACCTTTCACAAAAATGTTTGATGAATCCTTGAATTTAATTAAGTGCATGATCAAACTGTGATAAGGACTACTATCTGAAAAAATAACGGGCCAAAATGATGCCGAATGCCATGCGGGAATAACTAAAGTAGCTTGAGCTTTACAAACTGCCACATGCTTAACAGCTGCTCCAACCATGTCAATGGGGGAACCAGCCAATTATTGTCATGACTCCAATCACAGGAAAAGGCATCTACTTGGCTAGAAAGGGCACACCAACATTTTGAATTGAAAACTGGAATTTTGTAATTAAAATCGTCAGCAAATCTGTCTACTGTATGAGGCCCCCAAAGCCCATTCATAAATTGAAAAAATTCTCTAGAAACACCCCAATCATCAAAATCCTCTTCTCTGCTCAATATATCGGCCTGAATATTATCCTCTCTAGGCACCCACTGAATCCCTAATCTTATATTGTGCAATCTGCAAAATTCAAAAAGTTCAATGATAATATCTTGCAATTCACGATTCATGCTGCCCTTCTTAACAATAGAAACAACGCCTTTGTTGTCTGTGAACATCTTTACTTGCTTGCCTATAATGCTATTGGCAAAAGCATAAATAGCAAGGGCTACTCCCTTTAGCTCCCTCCAAGTTGAGCTCTTACTCATTTCAATGTTGTCCCAATTCTGATGGAACTTCATGGTTCCACAAACCACTGTCCAGGCACCGCATCCCGTCGCACTCGCATCGGAATAAACCAAAACCTGTGGTAAGGAATAATCGAAAAGCAATCTGTTATTCAATCTCTCTACCTCTTTCTTCCAGAAAAATATCTCACTAATCACATCATTGTTCCTGCTCAATATATCGGCCTGAATAGCTACAGAAAGAGGATTAACCACATGAGGAATACTATCAGTTTCAATGATTAAATTATTAACCTTCAGTTCTTCAATAGCGCTAAGCACAAAATCCGAATAATTTAGTGCAGACTTATTGTTTTTAAGTATAACCGTATCCGGGGCATGCAACAAAGGTAGCTTATATCCCGACTCTATAATATCCAGAACTTCAGGATTGGCATTGATCGACTTCCAAAACGTTTTAGCCGCACGTAACCGACCTTTTACTATCGGCATCGCGTTGCCTTGTTCATACTCGTAATAGTTCAAGTCATAAAATTCAGCATCGTACCCTATTGATCCTCCTTTACTGGTACTAGAAGTAGCACTCGTTGAAGGAGCCATCAGCATTTCTAGAAGAATAACCAACGAAAGCATATTGTTATAACTTATTCTCACAATTACATATTCAACTCGCACTGCATTTGCATTTACCATCCTCCATGCCTTTCATCATGCACATATTACTTCTCCTCGAAACATCATAACCCTTTCTACCTACTTCATCATGAATTCATATTATTTATAATTATCATGGAACATTCTCATCCGACCTGTAATGCGATAACACATGCACTGCCGTACCATCGTACTGTGCTCGTCTTAATCAATATACTCTCGAAACACTTCCGTCTATCAAGCCTAATCAGGCATATCTCACGATTTAGTACATCATATAGTACAATGCAAAAGCCATGGAATCAGTCAGGCATAGCCAGGCATGTGCCATGTCTGCAGCTTAAGTTACGACCACCATGATCGTATGTACCACTACTATGCAATTGACATGATTGAACTAACTATTCAATGTATGCATTCATGTCGCTTATTAAAATCTGCCATATTTATCTATATGTAATGCTAATAATAACCTTATATCAAATAACATGATATCTACCTTCGTTACCAATGCGGGCCGCCATCTTTGATTTGGGCTGGAGTTTGTTTGTTTGCGTCATTTGGGCAATTCCTCCTCCAATGCCCCTTCTGATGACATCCGAAGCACTCATCAGAGGGTCTCGGATCCGATCCACCTCGCCCGAAGCTATATTGGTATCTATCTTACTGATTATAGCGGCGAAAAGAATAATTATTCCTAGAATCAGGATTGGGTGGGGTTTCGGCAGCATTTTGTCTTCTGTAGTTGTATGGCCTTGGTCTCAAAGACTTATTCTTCTTTTTCTTGGCCGCGGCTCTGGTTTGGGCGGACCTAATTCGCTTCTCGTCTTCGCTATCGCTTGCGAGCTCGTCTGACAAATACTCGTCAACAGCCGCCCAACCAGCGTCTGACTTATCTGCTAGTCTTATTAATTTATTCCTCTTCTTGAGGTCTACTACTGCCTTATCTACTACTTCCTTAGCTATAACTGGTTTACCTTCAGATAAACGATTACTGGCTTTCTCTAAGGCTTCGGCAATCTCCTCATTAAAGGTGAACTGGGACTTGTTACCCTTGAATCTAAACTGCACTTGTGACGCTTTGTGTTCAAGTTGTGCGTAGCTGATTCAATCACTTTCTCGCTTTCCTCCCTCTGAGCGTGTAAAGCTGCGTCAATGTAATCTTTAACACCTCCAACTGCTTCCTTCACTATATCGGATACCGCCCTGGCTGTCAGTCCTTCTGTTGGCGGTGCTGGTATCACTTGCTCAGGTAGTATAGGCCTATCATTAATTGCCTGTTGATATGCCATACTATGCGTATAATTCAAAAGTCTATGTAACGTAGGTCCAAACACGTAGAAATCAAGAGGAGAAAAAATAAGCTAGTCCGCACTGCTCGGTCAAAAACAGTCAAGTGACTTCAACACACACCCATATCACCAATCAATATTCCCGCCACAGGACATTGCATTATTATGCAAATGGGGAACCCAGTCCCCAATAGAAAATACAATTATGTACACCTGTATTGCAAAACAAGTTGTTCCCGAGGCCAAATTTAGCATAGAACCAGAATCCATCCGAATTTCTGACCTCGGCTCACGTTTTACCCTCTACCGATAAAAAAACACATTGAAAATTGTGTAAAATTACATCATTGTGGTCGCCATTTTGTTTGTTCAATTAGTCAAAGGAGTCAAATGTCATAGGTCAAAAAATACATTATTCTACACAAACTGATTCTACACCAAATTTGGCCATAGGAACAATTCCTTTTGCATTAGTTTTCAAAAACTGGAGTTGATTACTCAGAAACTAATCTATGGGATAGTCATCATTATGAATGAACTGGTCACAAATATAGTAAGCCATCTATTACTAATAACTATAACCGTTACAGTTATTTAGAATATAATTATGTATCATTTAAAATTACAGACGTAAAGCAATGTGTACAAGGCGGTACACGTTTCTGTTTGTCTTCGGGAATCTGGTAGTAGAATGGGAAAAGCTTGCAACGCACAGCCATCATTTCGGTCTCCCTCTGGTCGACAATCCCACGCTGAACAATAATTAATTGATGCTTTCCAGTGCAAAAAACTGGGGTGTCGTGGTCTAGAATTAAATCTTGTGCAAAGTGAGATTTGGGGGCTGGGAGGTGAACGAGTTGACCTTCCAATAGCAATAACAAGGTAATATTTGCGAAGTCCAGCGAAAGTCATTTAAAAAGATGACTTCAGCCTTCTCTGCACCAACCCACGCAAAAGTTGTTGTTGCCGGGTTAGTAAAAGTTCTATAAATCTTGTTAAGTGGATTCAAAAGGAATGTTTTCCCACAATTTGCTGGGCCAGTAATCATGATGTTACGGTATTTTCCCCTACCCTCGACAAGAAGTGTTTTAACTGCATCAGAAAATGTTTTTTTTTACACACACCGTTGTTAAGAAGAACCTCTTCAGCACATATTAGCCATTCGCCCTGACAGACACAGTCATCAACAGCTCTTGCCTGTTGTAGAATTTCGAGGCGATTTAGTCCTGCTCTTTCGAGATTACGTGGAGCGTCTTCCATCTGCCACGCGTCCTAAAAATAAGTAAATTATAAAGAAGAAAACATACAATATCAATTAGAAATCAGTGTTATAATTACCTTATGTTGCTGATGATTTTTTTTAAATTGTCATAGTGTAATGTATTATACAGTGAATGTAACACGAGGACAACATTGAAATAAACGTTTCTTTAATGAATGAATGAATGAACCTTATTAATATCAAACACAAATGACCATCAAATTCTCCACCATGTGCGTTTGTCATTATTTCCTGTATACTCAATGGCAATTATTTAGAATTAAATTTAAAAAAAAACAGTTGCCTGCGTGTTCAGAAATCTGGCGTAACGACAGGGTGGGTGGGGAAGGGGAGGGGGTTTAGGGTCAAACACCCTCCCTCCGTAACCCCCAAAAAACACAAGGAAACAATACACCGGATGATGATAAATTTTTAAAAAGGACAGAAAGACAATTTGGCAGCGGGGGGGGGGGGGGGGGAGAGTGTTTACATGGTGGAATAGCTCATTTGTTAAAGTTATTAGCTGTACAATTATGCAATCATTTTGTTATTTACTAGTTTTCTTTAAATACCTTTATGACTTGGTTGACGACTCTCTCGCCTCTGTTCATTATGAATTCTGCTAAATC
>CM055829.1:37570618-37595595 GCA_029582265.1 Zoroaster sp. YZ-2022 | reverse complement strand
ATCTCATGAAAATAGCGTAAAAACCAACCTGTGAAAATTTATTAAAAATAGGTGCTCCCCCTCGTGTTTCACAAAGTTATATCTGGGAAATTCTTGTATTTACAATGTCTGTTTTTTTCGTTTTTTTCTCTAAGATAAAACTAGGCCCCCTAAAACTTAAAAGCATTTCGGACAAAATAATTTGGTCATTAGGCCTAAGCCGCCTAGTATGTGTCCCAACCAAATAAAAATGTTTGATAATATTTTGAGAATATGAGAATCTAAAGCAAAATTGAAGCTTCCCTTTCACAATTTTTTCTTGTCAAATATGTAGAGTATGTAATCGGGGGTTTGGGCAATTTCACATAATTGCCAGGGGACATTGTCATGATTGTGTTCATCATGTTACACATGTTCTGTCTACCGATGGCAATGTAAACTATATTGATCATGAATGATTGAGATAGCTCACCCAGAATCCAGCATGTCCAGATAGATGCTGCTAAGCACCGGTTTGTTCAGTCTATGCCTTTCTCCATGGTTGATCCAAGGTCTATCAAGCCTAATATTAAGCATTTTCCTCACTTTTTTGGATGATCTTGGACGTCGACGTGCATCTGGTTGCAATCGAATCCTGGAATTCTGTGATCGTTCGTGTGTTTACAACGGATACAAAACATGTAAAGACTGGAACCTTGTTCCTCTTGTTACAATCCACGACGGTGTGCAATGCAAGTACCAGTCTAAATACAATCTGCCATAATGCCGTACAGGTTTCACGGTCGTAGACTACTGGAAATGCGTATACGTGACCTTTGACATTATTGTTGTTTTGGACATTTCTCGATAATTACATGATACCCAGATTTAGTTTTTGAAGAAAACCTTCCAAAAGGATGATCTATCATTCTATCAATCCCATTTTGCACTTTTAGGGCGGTGTGTTACCTTTAAGTAGGGTTTTCAGTTCGTTACGTGCTTGACTGAAGCCCTCCACACGCACAGCGCATCGCCCGCAACAAAAACATCAAAATTTTAAATCAAAAAATTATATTACTTTTTACCTGTCGAAATCTTACATGTAATAGCTCATTGGAAGAAGCTTATAGTTTCAGCTATCCAACAATGTACATAAAATAGCAATCGGAGTACGATGCGAAAGCCTAGGTTTTTATGAATGAACCACTCTCGTCCTGCCCAGCCTTTCGCGAGAGTGTTCGAGATCGGGCGCATTCAGCCCGTAAAATTTGCCGCGTTCTGCTATGCTGAGGTCATCCACTTCGGAGCTGTCTCCACGCCCGAGTACATTGTGATTGACATGAAAACAGGTTTCCTATTAGGTCGAACGGCTCCTTTACATACCCATGGCCATGCTTGCTCGATCTCCATAGCTACTCTACAACCGGAGTTACGAAGAGATAACAAATTAAACACCGTTTTTTGAGGTGAAATCTTCAAGTTGAAAGGTAAGAGCATTGTCTGAATGAATTTTACACCTCTTTTCTATCACATGTGAAAGTTTTGAGCCGGCTGTATTACTTGATTTAAATAAAACAGGATTCCTCAAAAACTACTCGTCCGATTTTCTTGATTTAAAAACCATTGTATTTCTTTCATCAAGACCTTTAATTTGATATAAATATTGAGCATATTGGTTAAGGAATAATTGTTCACCTGAAAACCCTACCTTTAAAAGTTTAAAGTCATGTTGCCTAATAATACTACTTTACTAGTCAGTAACTAGTAGGCCTATTAGTAATACTACTTATACTAGGCCTACCGTCAATGACCGTCTAGTCAATCATCATGTTCATGCAGTGCTTCCACTTTTCAAATCTACATTTCCTTAGATTTACAGAAACATTTCCTTAGATTTCCTTAGATTTTTTCCCGATGTTCCTTAGTTTTACTTAAATCATCAAAAGTGTATTAGCCCTGTATGCCATACACAGGTCAACGGCGCACCCAAGGGGGGGGGGGGGCTTGGGCAGGCGCGTAGCCAGCCCTGTCGGTCCGGGCGGGGAAAATTAGGAGGATCGTCCCGATTTCCATGGTTTAAATTTAATTGCGAAATACTGAATAATATTGAATCAAAACAATCGATATATTGTACAAACATGATCATCTGTGATTTATTGTTCTTTCCTTGGATCTATACTGTCTGAACTGTTGCTATTAATTTCTACACTGTCATGACTGTGATGAACTTAAACATTCATAATTAATCGTATTCGTAATATATATATATACACCGTTTACAACACACATTACACTGAAAGTTATTCGTGTACATGTCGTATAAAACCTTTAATAAAACGTTGTAAGACAAGTTGTAAATACGTTCTGCACGTAACCCAGTACATACCGGTTCATTGTATTGATTCAAATTTCAAGTTTTTAATGTTTTAATGTTTGTTTCTATATAAATTCGTCTCTAATTAACAAAAAGTTGAAAGATCCATCTATGAGTCCATATTTTATGAGCAATTTATATATCTCTCATTAGTGCATTTTGTTGCCTTTCTTGTAATGTCAAAATATATTTTTGCTGCCAATGGCGAGCGTTTCTATCGGGTTCCTATTCAAATGAAACAAAAAAATGAATCACCACATCCCTGTTTATCAGCAACTATTACACTAAATTTGAGTTGCCATTCGCCGAGGAACAGACATCATACTAAAGTCCTCAATGACTGCGCCAAAATCAACGTGCTCTGCGAAGTCGCGTTCTATGCTGAGAAGTGCCAGTGATGACAGCCTCTGCTCCGACATGAGTGGATCTTAAATACGACTTCGTTAGCTTCAATCGACTGAACGACCGCTCACTTGAAGCAGAGGAAATTGCGATTGTACCAAAAATTCTATACAGAGTACATTATATTTGGCAGCAATTTAATTTTAGCGAATTGGGCCTCCTAGCGAAATTAAATTGCTAGCGAAATTAACTTGTTTTACAGTATTTGATAAAGTGATTTCCGGGACAAAACCGGGTATAAAAACTTCAGATCTAACTTCCTTCCTCAATCCTCCCTCTCCCGTCTCCCTTTATCAATTATTCACTCCCTTTACCATTCCCTAAATCATCCTTCCTCCCTCCCTAAATCTGCCTGCCTCTGCATCCTTCGTCCCAGGTCCGTCCTTCCCGCCCTTTCCGGTCCCTTACCCTCTCCGGCTCCCTCGGCTCCCTTCCTTCCCTTACCCCTGCCCTACCGCCGTTTCCACCCGCCCTAACCTTGCCTGCCTTAAGTTAGGCTGCCTTGGTACTCGTCCCAACGGTCCTATCCATCCTTTCTTCCATTACCAAGGCCCACATTTCCTTCTCTCCTCCCCCTCCCTCCCTCCTCCGTCCTCCCTCATTTCGTCAATAATCCCTACTCTTCTAATTTCTTTCTTTACCTCTTTCGTTTTTTCTCCCTCGGAGTCCCTCGGAGTCCCTCCCTCAATTTCCCCTCCTTTTCTCTCTTCCTTTCCTTTTCTCTTTTCTTTATTTTTACCGTCCCGATTTTACTTCTATTTTTTTCCGGGGCAGTCTGCCCCCCTCTTCACTGGCTACGCTACTGGGCTTGGGGGCTGAGCCCCCCTCAAGAGGTCCCCGGAAAAAAGGGACAAAAAAAAGAAGGAAAAAAAAGGAGAGAGAGAGGGAGGAGAAAGATTGCAAATGTTTTTTTCAGCCCTTTTCATCTTATGCCACTGGAATTTTTTCTTCTTTCTGCCAAAATTATTTTATTATGATGTCTCATGAAATCTCACTATAATTGTTTAAATTTTGCAACAATAACATAAACATTTGAAACCAACGTGCCAATTTGTCCGGGCTAAAATATATTTTACGTGGTTCCGCATTTTTCAAATTTAAGTGTTTTCCTTTTCAAGGGAATGCCGGACAAGTGTAGAGATAAAGTAATGCATTTTTGTTTACCCACAATTTATTTTTAGATGATGTATAATGAATATGCATGAACATGTAACTCTGGTGCAACGACCAGATCCAATCTTATTTTATCATGTGTTGTTTCCTTTTCTCCATTTTCTTTAACTCGGCTGTGTGCAGGGCATTAAAAGGCCTGCAATCCTACCCTTTCAAATTACACATCACATACATGCCCAGGTTGGGGTTTTTAGTTTTAGTTTAGTAATCTGATATAAATAATTATTATGTGACACCGTTTTAGCAAAAAAGAAAAAAAAGATTACCGGTAGGATCTGGATTTGCCGCCCACTTGTTCATGGAATTTGCCGCCCATTGATGGAAAGTAGGTAGCACCGCCCCGGAATGATCTCTTCAACAACGTCCGCTATATAATTATTTAAAGCAAAAAATCTTGCCGACGATATACACTCAAGTTCATGTTTATCAAGAGGAGTATTACTGAAAAATTGCAATCCAGACTCCAGAGATTGGCTTCATCGGTAAGTATAATCAATTGGAAGTCCAGTGGGCTGTTTTGCAGCACTGTACACAGATTACACCAACAATACCACAACATTCTGGAAACCATGCAGGGCACTTTCAGCCTAACCCAGATGAGTGGCAATAAGTCTAACATTATATACTTGGGCCCTATTTCTTGTTTTGAGCCTATATTGACAATCTGACGAACATCCATTATAAATAAGTTTAGAACTAAATATATATGCCCCCTATACTGAATACAAAAAAATAAACACCATGTTAAAGATTCAAATTAAGGGCTAGCATTAAAATAAAAAAAATTAAATTAAAATGTGTAATTTTGATTTGTACTTTCTCAGAAATTAAGAATGAGCACCAGTGGGCCCCCACCCAAGAAACTGAAGCAAGCCAAATTAAGCTTTGCCCCAGTAAGCAAAGAGAGTAGCTCTAAAGACACCCCTGATGACTTCGGCATCCTTAAGTCCGTTCCACAGCGTGGAAGCAGTGAAAACTCAGACGACTGCAATAAACAAATTGAGTCTGCCACAGCTGTCATAATAGAAGGGTCTAACTGTACAGGTTTCACAAATAAGTACGAGATTGAAAACTACAGTAAAGCGCACGGGAGGAAATTGCTAGACGATGAAACAAAGTTGGCCCTCATTACAGACTGCTGGGTACCTGATTCCTCCTTCAACTTCCCACAGTGTGCAAATTCTAGGAGACGATTTCAACATAGCTGGCTAAAACGATACAACTGGTTGGCATACAGCGATGCAGAGAAGGGTGTTTTCTGCAAACCGTGTCTCATCTTTGCCCCTGAATCTGCCGGAGCACACGGCAATCAAATAATTATTAAAAACCTTAGTAAGCACTCCCTGTAACAAATACAAAGACGCAATTGAAGTCTTCAACAAGCACAACAGTGCAAAGTATCATGCTGATGCTGTCAACTCATGTCAGATGTTTCTCAAGGTTGTGACCAACAAGGTACCAAGCATTGACAATCAACTTGACAACACAAGACAACAACAAATAATAACCAATAGACAGCGTATCAGACCTATGATTGAAACTGTGCTCTTTTTGGGAAGGCAGGAAATTTCATTTCGTGGTCACCGAGACAGCAACGGTATCGCCAACATCGCCAACACATCCACGGAAAATGATGGAAACTTCAGGTCAGCCCTTCGTTTCCGCATCAACGCTGGAGACAATTATCTGAAGAGGCACATAAACTGCAGGAGGAAACGCCATGTACACAAGTTGGAACACACAAATGAGATCATCAACACCGTTGGAGATATTATCTCTGAAAAGATAGTTGATGAAGTGAAGGATGCGAAATACTTCAGTGTATTGGTGGATGAGACAACAGACTGTTCCACAAAAGAACAAATGAGCCTGTCAGTGAGATATGTGCATGATGGCAAAGTATGTGAGAAGTTTTTGACTTTTGTTACAGTGAATGATCTCACAGGACACGGACTTGCGAAAAGCATACTTGACATACTCCATGAGAAAACTCTAGATCCCATGAATATGCGTGGTCAAGGTTATGATGGGGCTTCGGCTATGAGCGGGCAATTTAATGGAGTCCAAGCATGTGTAACCTGGAAAAATGGTTCACCAGGGTAACAACGACAACGGGGATAGCTACAGCGAGAGGAACATGGATCTAATGATAGGGTCGCGAATTTTCCTTAAATAAATTGGGACAAGTAAATAATATTTCTTTCTTAAAAAAACTGAACTGTGAATTTATTATGATTCCTCGAATTAGTAAACAAGTAAAGAAAGTGCGATAATAAAAAAACTAGTTCTGCCGAACCAAAGTAAATCGAGTCAACTTGACCAAGGAGATTTCAGCAAATTGAATTAAAGAAAGAAAAACTTTAAAATCACCAATTAAAACCAAATTAAAAAGTACTAGAAAAATCAACTTAAATCGAAAATTCGAACTGAAATTCGAGCTGAAAATGAAATGCAAATTGAAGTTTAAACTAAAAAAAACAACTTAAAATGCAAACTAAAAAAAAAACCAAACCCAAAACCAACACAGCGCTAATAGTGAATTACTTTTAAGCACATTCAGACATTAACCTATAAATACAATGAAAGATACCAAAAAATGATTAAAGATACAGTACATGAATCAAAATATGAAGAAACAAAAAAATAACAAAATGACTTATGATGGCTAACTCTTACAAATTTAAATAAGATTACACTTTTAAGAAACTCTATATCACAAGTGCTAACCCAATGAGTTGCCTGTGTGCATACAACCATGGATCTAATTCTACCTCCATGATACAACCCTATGGAGCTCATTAAATATGCAAATCCTCCTACTTATCTTGAGGACAAAGGAAGCTACAGTATATGCACATGGCATGGTTAGTGGAGCTAATCTTGATAAACAACTCACATATGTAGGTCTAACTAGCATAACAATTATAGAAAACAAATGCAAAATATAAATTGATCCTTAAAAAGATATATGACATGAGTCCAAAGTTCATGGCTAACCAGGTTTTCGATGCAGTAGAAGAGTTTCAATTAAGAAGATACTTTATGGAAAATGTTTCACAAAAAAAACTCTTGGCAAAACTTAACTTCATAAATCTTAACAAAACATCAGTGACAAAGTTCTAGGTTTTGAAACTCTATACTGAAAGTACAAATCACCTTTTAAAATGAGGTTATATTTCCAATATCTGAAAGGTTTTAGCCCTAATTCTATAAAGATCAAAACATAAACAAAAGTCTTAAGATCCCTAAACAAAATAAATACAGTAATCTAAACATCTTGAGGTAATACATATTATCTAATGAAGTCATTTATACATCTGTATAAAAGAAATAACTAAAGACAATTTTAAAGGAAAAACTCACCATATTATTGAGCAGCAAATGGGAAACAAGGCAGCTAGTGTCCGTAACTTTAAAACCACATGCTTTCTGTCTGCTGCCTAACGGCCAGGTCAGTGCCAGGACAATATACATTTACTAAAATTAACCAACTTAAGTCAGGGAACCACGCAGGTGAATGGTCTGGTACACTAAAACAATAAACTATAAAGTAAACCAAATTTAGTCAGGGGGCCACTTAGGGGAACCACTCTTATAACATAAGGAGATAAGAAAACAATTATATATAAATGACAGGAGGAACTTCCCATTTTACTTAGGGAAAAATAAAATCCACCAGCAAAAAATAAGTATAAGTACAGGAGAATTCCACGCCCCCTACACAGACATTTCTTAACTTAGTGTATGTTGAAGGGAAAAGTTGATTGTAGGTGGGCACCCCTGTCTCATGGTCACCAAGACAAAGTCGCTGTCTGGACATTCCTTTGGCCATTATGGTAAAGTAGTTAACTCAATGCTCTGGGGTCTTATAAGTGCACACTGACTAGAGTTTGTTTATAATACTAGTCTTCTTGGGTAGAGCTAGGATGGACTTAAATTACCTTGTTTTGATTTGATGTTATGTTTTCCTTTACTTTAGATTAAGTAACAGAGGGGGCCACTCCTAAATAATACAGTAACTCTGGGGGAGCCACCTTAAGTAAATTTTCACTCCTCTACACATGCATATAAGAGAGAAGAACCCACTCGCAGTGTACACACATTGTGCAAGTCATGTATTAAAAGTGGTTGTCTCTCATGGAAGTAACTTACCTACAATACTAAACACGATCAGCACCATTCAGGAGATTTGTTCGTTTTTTGGTTCTTCGGCCAAGAGACAAAGCCTCCTAAGTGACTACATCACCAAGACGGCCCCAGAGTCGTCACACAAACGTCTGAAAAACTATGCACCACAAGATGGGTTGAGAGGCACGAGGCTGTTAACGTCTTCTATGAACTCTACGTCCCTATAGAGGAGGCCCTTGAGTATGTGTCACATAATGGTGACAGATCATCGTCGCAAAGAGCGTCCACATTGCTTACTGCTCTCAGATCTTCAGTATTTATCGTGGCCACAACCATACTAAACCGGCTCAGTCAGCGGAGTCCTCCTAAGGTTTTCAGTCCACTTTGAAAGATGCGCCAAACTACAGTACATATTGCCTGCATACTGCAATGATACCAACTTCAATCAACTCCAGGACATTGTACAAATGTACGCACAAGACATCGAATCTGAAGGCATAGTGAGAGGCGAGTTTGATATGTGGTGTGCGCGGTGGAAAAATGCTGTCGGTAGTGTACCATCTACACCTACAGAGACTCTGACTTCAGTACCAGGATTGGCGGACCTGTGCCGAATATACACACACTTATCACGATATTTGCAGTCATCCCTGCTACCTCAGCTACTGCAGAACGCACCTTCAGTACCCTTCGTCGCCTTAAATCCTACTTGAGGTCAACCATGAGCAACCAGCGTCTGACAGGCCTTGCTTTGATGGCTGTACATAGAGCAATAGATGTGGACATCGATGACGTCATAAATCGGATGGCACTAAAGCGTCGTAGATTGGACTTTTCACTTTAATGTTATTGCCTCACTAGATTTATTAAGTAAAGTTGTACATTTGTCACAAATAAATGATTTTTTTAGGTATCATAAATGAAAGGATTAGGAGCCAGTTTTTGAACGTCCTTATTATTATACCCTATGCCTCTACCTAACCAGTTTTGAACACCCTTACATCCTATGCCTCTACTAGGACTATAGAGGTTAAAATTGCTGCCCCTATTATACTAATGGCACCGTGGTCACGTGGTTAGACTGCAGGCCGGGCTTGCAATCACAAGGTTGTGAGTTCGGAATCCCAGGCTGACCGCTGATTTCACAATACCTATATTAAGTATTGTCGTCTAGTTACTGAATCACAATTGATTGATTTGTGCAGTTTATAATTATAGACGATACACTAATGTTTGTGTGTGAGTGAGATTGGCTTTTGCCAGCTTGGCGTTTATGCCCCTCCATGGGAGGTTACCGAGTTCCTAATGGGAAGATCCATCCATACATATTAAACATACATACAACCTAAAATTACATACATACATATACATACTAGGCCTAGTTGATTTGTGAGAGTAAAATGTTCTTTGAGCCCCCCCCCCCAAGACAAAATCCTGGGTGCGCCGTTGACACAGTTTGCATAATTATGTGAAAGTTGCAGTTGGCAGTTTTTGCACGCCTTCCCCATCAGTTGGTGCCCTGCAGCCTAGTGTAACGTTAATTCTTTAAATACGAGCCCGCGGTGGTCACTTACCAGACATACATTAGGCCAGCCTAGGTAGCATGAAAATCTGACGTCATGCTTAGCCCATGGCTGTGCCTAACACATGCGGCCGGCAACTAGGCTGTTTGTGCCGTGCCTAGTCAAATCTGCGTCAATACTATACAGCGCGCAAACTGACCGAGGGTATAATAAGTGTTAATTTTTATGCAACATTATTTCGTAAAAAAATATCGAATATTTACGAACATTCCTTAGAATTTCCTTAGAATTAACGGCATTTCCTTAGATTTCCTTAGATTTCTTTATTTCCTCAGAAATTTCTTTAGAGCGTCAAAACATTTCAAAATTTCCTTAAAATAAGGAAATTTCCTTGAAAGTGGAAGCACTGTGTTCATGCGGTACTACTAATTGCCGACCCCTGCCGACATCTACCGACAACTCTTAAATGCGCTCGAGATACGACATGGACTGTACCATTATACACGAGGGTGATGGTAACCAAGGAGAACAATAAGTCGGCAGGGGTCGGCAATTAGTAGGACCCAATGAGATGTCGGTAGGTTTTTAAGAGTTGTCGGTAGATGTCGGCAGGGGTCGGCAATTAGTAGGACCCTATAATAATCCACAACAAGTTAGAAACTTCCCACCTGTTCACTTTTTTGAGAAAATATTCCAGTAATCACTGGACTTGCACTTTGCAGCTCGCTCACACTCACAGACCATGGTCATGGAGGGAATCTAACAGAGATGACCCCATGACCCCAGCATGACCCCAGCATGACCCCAGCATGACCCAGCATCCAAAATTGGCTACGGCCGGCTAGCTCTCTGGATAGATCGCTGTTTCTGATCTAGACTTGGTTCCAAGTCTGTGATCGTGGTTTTTTGTCTGCCTGAAGCCAATACAGTATCGCATTAAATAGCGCCCTCTTGTGTATTAACATCCGACATTGACCTTCGACCTTTGAGATCGCGAGTTAGGCTGTGATAGCCAGTATATAGTAGCGGTAAATGGCGTTTTGCGTGGCTGATGTGCTGGTAGACAAAAAATAACCGCGATCTCAGACTTGAAATCAAGTCTATTTCTGATCCAGCATTGCTGCTGCAGCCAATAGCCATAGCCGTATCTAAATTCGGCCGGCCGGCCGTCTGTCCATTTTTGTCATAAAACGGCGCGTATGATATGGGAGGCTACATTTGGATTATATAAATACCTATAATTTTAACTGAATGAAAAATGAGGTCTATTAATTATACTAATTTAATAAATTTAAATAATACAAAAATTGTTTAATTTAGTATAATATATTTTTTAATAAAATAAATATATTTAAGCCGAATATTCAGCTGTTGGAAGTCTGTTTATTTACAAATGACAAGAACAAGATATCAAAGGTCATACGTCAAACTGTGATTATCTATTATTTTGATTTGGAAGCGGTAATCCGTCAGAGCTAACGTTAAATCCTATACTATAGCCATAGGCCTAGTATCCAATTTCCTAAATTAAACAAGAAAACGTGAAGATGGGTATAATTGACCAAGTTAAGATACTTCACGAAGAGGGATTGTTTTCAAATGTTGTGATCTTGGTGAGTATAACTTGTAAGTTGTAGGCCTAATGACCAATTCAACTTCAACCCCCACCCCCTCATCACAAGCACGTACGTAGGGCTACGTAGGAACTAAATTTAGGGTTTTCAGGTGAAAAATTATTCCTAAACCAATATGCTCAATATTTATATCAAATTAAAGGTCTTGATGAAAGAAATACAATGGTTTTTAAATCAAGAAAATCGGACGAGTAGTTTTTGAGGAATCCTGTTTTATTTAATCAAGTACATGTAGGATATAGGGCCTGCCCTAGACCTAGTGACTAGTGTATATGTTGAGCGCAATTTTTGAAGATGCGCAGTTTTTAAATTTGCGCGCGCAATTTTTAAAATCTGCGCGCACGCATTTTTTGAAAATCAAGTTTGCGTGTGCAAATTTAAATTGCGCGCCACGGACACGATATGCTATTTATACTGACACGAACTATGGTATTGGTAGACATGAATTTAACGTCGGCGTCAGATGCATGGCGGCCGATGTTACGGCAGCATCATGGCGGTAGTAGATGTCGACGATTTTTACGAGTTCTGTAGAGGTCAGTTTCCGTCAGACTCCTCTACAAGCCTGACAGTTAGAAGAGAAAAAGGAGACAAAATTATAGCCTATTTAAAGTTGGGTCATGTTTGGCTTGACAAGAGGAAAATACATTTTCGGATGTGTTTTTTCATAGGGAAATATCTAAACCTCTGAACGGCTAACTTCCCAAATTTTAAAAGAAAATGTCAGATTACGAAGCAATCTATAATTTCGCATTCTTCACACACATCTGAGAGACTACTGGATAAGATTTGTTCATTATAAAGTTAAACGATATCACACTATTAAAGGTCAATGGGAGATTATGTTGTCACATATGGTGCACGCGTCCGAACCTTTACGCGGAGGAACTAAGTACTGAACAAACATACAATGCCAGCCTCGGTCCCGACTTTTTTTCTTCTTTTATGTAGACAGACATTGCCATCATCTTTATAATTTTAGTAGAGAAAATTAATTGTTTTAATTTCCAACAAATTAGGGAACGAGAATGACAATTCCTGTGTACAAAAAGAAACAATGGGCAGCACGTTGATCGATCGCGATCACTATACAACCCATGACCAACATTGCCTATTTGCAGTCCAAAATTTACATTCTGAAATAATATATATTTTTTTCAAGGATCCCCCTTTTTGACTCATCTTAACAAAGATATTAGAACAAAATAAAATTCCCATTGAAAATCATAACGACAATGGCAATTTCGGACTGCAGGAAAAAAAAATCTAGTCGGACTTCAGATTATAAGTTATAACGCCCCCACACGTTCAAAAATACGGGCAATAGCCTTTCCATTTTTGATAAACAAACCGCACAGGTGTATGGGCGGCCAAAAGTTACAAACACTTGAATTTGTTGTTAACAGAAATTGTGATCCAAATCAAAATGTTAGACGAATCTTTTGAAAGGTAAATGCATCATCTTATTTTTTTGCTTGTTCCTAATACTAGACTGAGTACTGTTTTAAATATTTTCTAACATTTTTGCAAAGGTTTGTCATTCTGTTTTTGTTTTACGTTCTGGTTTTCCATACTTTTGCAAAACCTTGAATATCCCAGCATCCCTTGTCAAGCGCTTGTCACAACTGAGAAATTTAGAACTTACAGTTTGTGTGCAACCCTGGTGACTCGACTATCTACGTAAGTTTCGAAGCAAAAATAACACTTCAGACAGAAATTAGGATCCTCTAGAACGCTACTGGGTCATTCCGTGTCAAATCACCTAAGGGTCCCCTGGTGACCCCCTCAGATTTGGCTGAAAAAATTTGAAAACATAGCTTCATCCTTCAAACTCAGACAAACAAAATTTCAGAGCCAAATTCCAAGCGGATTGGGATTTACGGCCCTCCAAAAGGGGCATTTCACCTCCATTTTTGACAAATGCAAATGTTGCCTACACTTTTACACTAATTTCATTTGCTCATACTTATTTGAAAAAGATATGAATCTCAAAGTTGATTTATTGGGTAAACTCTGCCTGTTCTCTTCATAAAAGGCATCAGAAATACTGTACCTGCATCACATCTTGAGATATCCTCACTCGAAAACCCTGCTTTAATTCTTCGACAAGTACTGAATTGGAATTTGGACCCCCCCTATTCTTCACAAATAATTTCAGAAATGTTATACAACACTACATTTGTATAATATAACAACTGGTGTATCATATACAGCAAGCACATCAATTTTAAAGGGGCATACAGTGTTTAATGGTGGGTCAAATATGGTCCGTAGAGAAAAGAATACTAAAAATCCCGTTTTTCTGACCCAGGGATGACCCCGTGGTCAGTTAAATTTTTGTTTCAAATTTTAACAGTAGAAACATACATATGTAAACTCCATTTGTGCCAAATTAAAAGTTTTGTTCTCACCTATATCATATTTCAGTATATATTTTCAGTAATGGAAGTAGTCCCCTTTATGTCTTATACCACCATTCATAAATAACTCACCAACTAATAATAATATTCACAGTTTACTAAAAAACCTTTTCTTTATTTTAACCCCTCCCTATTCTCAATAGCTTGGAATGCATACATACTGTATGTCCTAATATGTTACAATAATTCAGAAACATTTCTAATTTGTTTATTGTTTCCCATTTTTCAAACATAGAATTCCTTAAAGCTGAGGTTGATGCATGTCCTGTACGTAAAGCTGAACTTTATTGCAACATGTCTCAATGGGCTGAGGCTAACAGTGCATACAGAAGACTACTGTTACAGAGGTAATATTATTAATATTAACCCTAACCACCCCAAATCCTGCAAAATCCTCCAAGGGGCACTTTTTTGGAAAAATTCCACACTGTTGGAAACTGGTACTTTCACCTCTTCAAATGTGTCAAAATTACTACCTGGCAAGAAGTACAGTCCATAAGTGCTGAATATGAAAGATCAACAAAATTCAAGAACTTATAAAATGATGGACTGGGGATTAAAAGAAATTATTCATTAACCCTAAACTTCCCAAATCCTCCAAAATCCTCTTTGCAAAAGTGAAGGATTTTGAAGGATTGACGTTACATGTTACATGTTCTTTGCTAAAGTGAAGGATTTTGGAGGATTGAGGTTATTAGGCATACATGTACTTGCCTTTCCATGGTACATGTACATCCATGTTTGTTGTAGTGATTGCAAGGTCAGTGCTTGGGTCAGTGGACACTGTTTATTGCTCCATGCATGCAGGGAGGGTCCCTGGCCATGTACATGTATCACAAATTAGAAACACATGTGTGCATACATGTCATGTGCTTGCTTTACGACTGAAGGATTTTGGAGGATTCAGGTTATGTGTAAGCAAATGGGCCTAGGGAGTTAGGAAGGATTCAGGTTATGTGTAAGCAAATGGGCCTAGGGAGTTAGGAAGGATCTGGGTTATGTGTAAGCAAATGGGCCTAGGGAGTTAGGAAGGATTCAGGTTATGTGTAAGCAAATGGGCCTAGGGAGTTAGGAAGGATTCAGGTTATGTGTAAGCAAATTGGCCTAGGGAGTTAGGAAGGATTCAGGTTATGTGTAAGCAAATGGGCCTAGGGAGTTAGGAAGGATTCAGGTTATGTGTAAGCAAATGGGCCTAGGGAGTTAGGGAGAATCAGGTTATGTGTAAGCAAATGGGCCTAGGGAGTTAGGAAGGATTCAGGTTATGTGTAAGCAAATGGGCCTAGGGAGTTAGGGAAGGATTCAGGTTATGTGTAAGCAAATGGGCCTAGGGAGTTAGGGAGAATCAGGTTATGTGTAAGCAAATGGGCCTAGGGAGTTAGGAAGGATTCAGGTTATGTGTAAGCAAATGGGCCTAGGGAGTTAGGAAGGATCCGGGTTATGTGTAAGCAAATGGGCCTAGGGAGTTAGGGTCAAAGAAATCGGGATGTGTTATGCCGTATGGCAACATTATGTAAAAGTTCCTATTTTTAAATTTAAAAAATACAAGTATCTTTTGTGATGAAACTTTCTCAGGTAAGTTTTGTGATATAGTCCATGTAGAGGGACTAAATCATTTTGTGATATAGTCCATGTAGAGGGACTAAATCATTTATAAGATAGTCCATGTAGAGGGACTAAATCATTTTGTGATATAGTCCATGTAGAGGGACTAAATCATTTATAAGATAGTCCATGTAGAGGGACTAAATCATTTTGTGATATAGTCCATGTAGAGGGACTAAATCATTTATAAGATAGTCCATGTAGAGGGACTAAATCATTTATAAGATAGTCCATGTAGAGGGACTAAATCATTTATATGCTTTCTTGTTGGGAAAAAATATGAAAATTTCAAAACAGACTTCCTGAAACGGTTCTGAATTTTTGCACAAAACAAAAGGAAATAGTAATATGTTGCTCTAAGGAGAATTCAGGATGGTGCAGGCGGTACATACAACAAGAGGAGGGCGGCAAATACAGGAAGGGGCGGGCGGCACATACAGGAGGGGGAGGGCGGCACATACAGGAGGGGATGACGGCACATACAGGAGGGGGATGGCGGCACATACAGGAGGGGGATGGCGGCACATACAGGAGGGGGATGGCGGCACATACAGGAGGGGGATGGCGGCACATACAGGAGGGGGATGGCGGCACATACAGGAGGGGGATGGCGGCACATACAGGAGGGGGAGGGCGGCACATGAGGGGGATGGCGGCACATACAGGAGGGGGATGGCGGCACATACAGGAGGGGGATGGCGGCACATACAGGAGGGGAGGGCGGCACATACAGGAGGGGAGGGCAGCACATACAGGAGGGGGCAGGCGGCACATACAGGAGGGTGAGGGCGGCACATACAGGAGGGGGCGGGCGGCACATACAGGAGGGGGAGGGCGGCACATACAGGAGGGGGATGGCGGCACATACAGGAGGGGGAGGGCGGCACATACAGGAGGGGGCGGGCGCATACAGGAGGGAGGCGCATACAGGAGGAGGCGGGCGCATACAGGAGGGAGGCGGCATACAGGAGGAGGCGGTACATACAGGAGGGAGGCTGCACATACAGGAGGGGAGGGCGGCACATACAGGAGGGGAGGGCGGCGCATACAGGAGGGGAGGGCGGCACATACAGGAGGGGGCGGCACATACAGGAGGGGGAGGCACATACAGGAGGGGGAGGGCGGCACATACAGGAGGGGAGGGCGGCACATACAGGAGGGGGAGGGCGGCACATGAGGGGGATGGCGGCACATACAGGAGGGGGATGGCGGCACATACAGGAGGGGGATGGCGGCACATACAGGAGGGGAGGGCGGCACATACAGGAGGGGAGGGCGGCACATACAGGAGGGGAGGGTGGCACATACAGGAGGGGGAGGGCGACAAATACAGGAAGGGGCGGCGGCAAATACAGGAAGGGGCGGGCGGCACATACAGGAAGGGGAGGGCGGCACATACAGGAGGGGGAGGGCGGCACATACAGGAGGGGGAGGGCGGCACATACAGGAGGGGGATGGCGGCACATACAGGAGGGGGAGGGCGGCACATACAGGAGGGGAGGGCGGCACATACAGGAGGGGGATGGCGGCACATACAGGAGGGGGAGGGCGGCACATACAGGAGGGGAGGCGGCACATACAGGAGGGGGAGGGCGGCACATACAGGAGGGGGATGGCGGCACATACAGGAGGGGGATGGCGGCACATACAGGAGGGGGATGGCGGCACATACAGGAGGGGGTTGGCGGCACATACAGGAGGGGGAGGGCGGCACATACAGGAGGGGGAGGGCGGCACATGAGGGGGATGGCGGCACATACAGGAGGGGAGGGCGGCACATACAGGAGGGGGAGGGCGGCACATACAGGAGGGGGAGGGCGGCACATGAGGGGGATGGCGGCACATACAGGAGGGGGATGGCGGCACATACAGGAGGGGAGGGCGGCACATACAGGAGGGGAAGGCGGCACATACAGGAGGGGCGGGCGGCACATACAGGAGGGGGGAGCAGCACATACAGGAGGGGGCAGCACATACAGGAGGGGGAGGGCGGCAAATACAGGAGGGGGAGGGCGGCAAATACAGGAAGGTGCGGCGGCAAATACAGGAAGGGGAGGGCGGCACATACAGGAAGGGGATGGCGGCACATACAGGAGCGGGATGGCGGCACATACAGGAGGGGGATGGCGGCACATGAGGGGAGGGCGGCACATACAGGAGGGGCGGCACATACAGGGCGGCACATACAGGAGGGGCGGGCGGCACATACAGGAGGGGCGGGCGGCACATACAGGAGGGGGCGGGCGGCACATACAGGAGGGGGCGGGCGGCACATACAGGAGGCGGCACATACAGGAGGGGGCGGCACATACAGGAGGGGCGGGCGGCACATACAGGAGGGGGCGGGCGGCACATACAGGAGGGGGCGGGCGGCACATACAGGAGGGGGATGGCGGCACATACAGGAGGGGGATGGCGGCACATACAGGAGGGGGATGGCGGCACATACAGGATGTGATGTTATAAAACTATGAAATATGTACCCCAAAAACATAATTTAAAGAGAAAATGTCCAATGCCTCTTTGATGACTGCTCCAGTCATTAGATCTTTTGTTGAAATGACTCACAACACCTACAACGGCTGTTTGAAAAAAGCCATTTAGATTATTTATTTTACTGCATTGTGAATCATGGTAACTTTTTAGGCTGCTTCTGTAAGCCATCATTAAACATTCATAGGAGTGGGTTTACTGAACGAGGTTAAGCTTTTTCGAATTAAACAGCGAAAATCATTTGAAAACTACATGTACATGTAACACTAAATTACCATTTCATACTTTTTTGTAAATAATAGATTTTTGGCATGTAGAAAACATGATAGATTTAGACCCTCCAGTTGGTACTGGAAAATTAATTTTGAGCCCCTGGCTCATGGACTAATGTGTTTTGTGGAGTGTCTTGGCTGAGCAGTCTAGTGTATTAGTCTGGTTGTGGTGATTGTGTCCTTGAGGATGAGTCATTAGGCCATAGGTTCTGTGTGCTAGAAACAATCAGTACATGTCAAAGAATCCATAATGACACTTATTGTACAAGATTAAGGGTTTAGCCTGGTGTGTATGGTAGCAAATTGATGGCCCATTGAAAATCATGTTGAGGTGACATTGTTACCATCACTAAATAAAGCTATTATTATTATAATAAAATCAGAGGGTTGTAAAGAACATTTGTACGATTGTTTTACCTTCCATTTAGCCAAATCATTACTTATTTCCTTTTAAAGGAAGGAAAGCAAATATTTGGAAATAAACATTGTTTTTTCACAAAGGTATCATCAGAAGGTAAATTTTTTGTAAAGTGCTATAATTATTTTATTATGGGAGTTATGGGATCCATCATAAGTTAATTTTGAGACAGTTAAGGCCTTTTCACACGAGCACCGATAACAAAGGTCCTTGGTAATGGGCGCCAGTTGTCTGTCGCCTCGGTCGTTTGCGATTTTTTAACAAACTTTCACACGACTTCCACTCACGCCAAAACTAACGTCCCTCGTTTTCCATGGAGGGTCAAAGGTCATGATTGTGCAATCCAATATTTCACTGGTACCGCGCGCAGAGCTTATTCACTGAACGCTTTCTTCTACGTTACCAGTGGTTTTCCCGCGAAGATATACGCGTTGTGCGAAGTCAAAATGTCTTCCTTCCTCAGTGGTCAAACGTTACTTTCTCCCACATTTTGTTTTCATTTCCTTCCCATTTCCCGACAATTTTATTCTCGTTTTATTATGGATATCGAATCAAGTATACTTGCAACAATTCCGACGGATTCACAGAGCCAGATTTCTAACGTAAGGCCATCCAACGAGAAAAATAAACGTGTCCGGGCCAAGAAAGTCTTGTAGTGAAATTCCAGGGACATGCCAGCACCAGGTGTTTCGTTAGCATTCCCCACTAGAAGTTTCTTTTGTATTATGAATAGTTCTGCCACGACCAGGCCAGGAGATGCCTAAGTCATTCATCTATTGTATCAGTGCATCCACAAGTAGTGCGTGCATTGTTCCTTTTTCTTTTATATTTGGGGGCTGAAAAAGCACTCTACACACTTCGAACTAGCAAGCAGCAGCAACAAGTATTGTGACAAGTGCTAGCTCTTCTTATTACCAATCTCGTTGTTTGGAAGCAGGAATCCGAGCTGAATTGGCAGTGTATACTCCTACACGGTGACGGTTCCTGCTGAAGGACAACGAGCAACTAGTGTACATATTAAATTTATATTACGTTCGAGAAGGAAGTTTCCCTCGGATTTATTTAGGGTAAGCATTTACCATTATTAATTAATAAAAACCCTAAAACTGGTGACCCCGACGTTAGTTGAACTAAATAAAAAAATATTCACGGACATTTTTAACAAGAATGATTCGATGTCTATTTGCTGCTGACTCCAGAGGACATAATTTCAATAAGTATTCAAAGTCAGCAGAATTTAAATTCAATGTTGATTTCATTTTGATACGTGGTGCTAAAATTTACAATCTTGTAGGTCCAGTAATTAGAAAACTTCAAACGTACAGTAATACGGACCGCGTAATTGTACGATTAGCAGCCGGTATTAATGATTTAACAACCTTTGTTTATGATTCTATACATGAGAGAAGAACACTTAAGTCTTCGAATCACACTGCTGATAGTTTGTTTGCTGAACTATTGAATTTTAAACAGGTGATTTTAGCTGCTAGACCAAATACTTTTGTTGTTTTTACAACAATACCAACAGCGTCTTTAGCCAAATTCCAAACGAGTAAAAAACTCGCAGTGCCAATTATCTGTGATGATGAGCTTGTAACTTATCAGCGTGATCTTGATGTTACTATTGATGCTATAAATACTCAAATTGTAAATCATAATCAGACTAAACAACATGAGGTGTCTATGAGAACCTTATATTGGCACAACACAGTCAGAAAGACTGCAAAAAGAACTCGTCGTGGAAAAACCACACACGTTGTAAGAAATCACTTTGCTCACCTATATGATGGCTTACATGGTGATTCTAAACTGAAAGCAAAATGGTTTTCTCAAATGTATAAATCGTTTTCTTTTGACCACCAAAGTATCAAGTTTAACTAATTTTTCAGTTCTTTTTGAGTACTTGAATTTACATGTAAATAACTATGGCCGAACCACTTGAGGAAAAAGTTAAACCCTTATCTGCGGTCAGCATTAAATTGCCACCATTTTGGCCTAAAGACCCTACAATTTGGTTTGTCCAAGTAGAGGCACAATTTCAAACTCGCCAAATAACTAGCCAAACTACTAAATTTGCTTATATAGTGTCGTCACTTCAGCCAGAAATTGCTCAAGAAGTTAGGGATTTATTAATAAACCCTCCTTCAGTGAATCCATATGACAAATTAAAATCAGAGCTCATAAAACGAACTTCTGAATCTGAACAGAAAAGACTGCATCAGTTGTTAATTTCAGAGGAACTTGGTGATAAAAAACCATCACAACTTCTACGTCGTATGAAACAACTTCTTGGCCAAAATAAACTTGAAGACAGTATTTTGAGACAATTATTTCTTCAACGTTTACCCCAAAATGTACATTTAATTTTGGCATCTTCAAGTGACACCATTGATTTAGATCAATTGGCTATTATTGCAGACAAAATTGTAGAAGTTGCATCTCCACCTATGGTAGCAGCTTACTCTAAAGTAAACGAATCACCTAAATTTCATCACACTCTTGAAACACGTATAGATGAATTACAATCTCAGGTTAGCCAATTAACAACCTTAGTTCGGACACTGGCCACTGATAATACACGTGGACGTAATCGACAACGTTCAAGATCCCAGGGTAGAAAACCCAATGACGATCAAAGTCAATTTAAACAAACTAGGGACATGCCGGGTCCGAGTGTTGGTATCATTGGCGATTTGGTGACAAAGCTACCAAATGTGTCAAACCATGCTCATATTCTGAAGCACATCCGAATCAGGAAAACTAAAACGCCAGCAACTGGGGACGACAAGTTTGTCTGGCCCATCCCAAAGTCGTCTATTTTATGTTACTGATAAAATCACTGGTACTAGATTTTTAGTCGACACTGGCGCTGAAGTGAGTGTGTTACCACCAAATTTAAGGGACAAACGTTGTTGCAGCCCATATACATTACAAGCTATCAATAATTCTCCCATATCCACTTATGGTGAAAGATCAATGACATTGGATATAGGACTAAGGCGTGTTTACAAATGGATTTTTATTATCGCTAAAGTACCTATACCAATTATTGGTGCAGATTTTCTAAATCACTTTTCCCTAGTGGTAGATGTCAAAATCGAAATTAATCGATACAATAACAGAATTGACAATTTTAGGCTGTAAATTATCAGTAATTTCACCAAGTCCTATGTTTGCTATACCTAATGATGACAATATTAGATCTTTACTCAGTGAGTATAAAGACATAACTAGGCCAAATTTTCACGAAACATCCGTGAAACACAGCATTACTCACCATATTACTACTACTGGTCCACCAGTAAGTTCACGTCCTAGACGACTTGCTACAGATAAATTACCAGTAGCTAAAGCTGAATTTAATCACATGCTTGAATTGGGTATTATTCGTCCTTCAAAAAGCCCATGGTCTTCACCTTTACACATGGTACCAAAAAAATCTGGTGACTGGAGACCTTGCGGCGATTATAGAGCTTTGAATAATGTTACTGTACCCGATAGATATCCGATTCCTCACATGCATGATTTTTCATCAACCTTGCACGGCAAAAAGATTTTTAGCAAAATAGATCTAGTAAAAGCTTACCATCAGATACCTATTGAGCCTGATGATATTCCTAAAACTGCAATTATTACACCTTTTGGCCTTTTTGAATTTGTTCGAATGCCTTTTGGTTTAAGGAATGCTGCTCAAACATTCCAGAGATTTATCGATCAAGTCTTACATGGTCTCGATTTTGTCTATGCCTATATTGATGATTTATTGTTAGCAAGTGAAAACGAACAACAACATCAGTATCACCTCAGATTAGTTTTTGACCGTCTTTGTGAATTTGGGGTAGTGATTAATCCATGTAAATGTGAATTTCAAGTAACTAGCCTAGAGTTTTTAGGCCACCACATCGATAGTGAAGGTATTAAACCTCTGGAAAATAAGGTCCAAATTATTCAAGATTTTCCAGCACCAACCTCACTTCGTAAGTTACGTGAATTTTTGGGATTAGTAAATTTTTACCGACGTTTCGTACCCCATTGTGCTGACACTTTGCAACCTCTGACAGATTTACTTTCTTGCAAGACGAAAAACAAAGCAATCGAACTCTCGGAAAGCGAATTAACAGCTTTCCAAAAAGCTAAACAAACCCTAGCTGAAGCCACCTTGTTAGTCCACCCGGTTGCCGATGCCCCACTTTGTTTAATGGTGGATGCGTCAGATGTTGCAGTTGGCGGAGTACTTCAACAATTTCAAACTAAAGTAATGAAACCAATTGCGTTCTTTTCCAAACGTCTACAGTCAGCAGAGACTAGGTACAGTACTTTTGGTCGTGAGTTATTGGCTATATATTTATCAGTACGCCATTTTAAACATGCACTAGAAGGTCGTCATTTCTACATTTTGACCGACCACAAGCCTCTTACTTATGCTTTCAAATCTAAACCAGATCGCTACTCGCCAAGAGAAATTCGTCATTTAGACTACATATCTCAATTTAGTACTGACATCCGTCATATTAAAGGTAAAGAGAATGTTGTAGCAGACGCTCTCTCTAGATATGATATAAATTCACTCAATGATAACAATCTGCCTAAAACCTCTGTGGATTTTGACCAAATAGCTCTTCAGCAGAAGACAGACCCAGAGCTAAATAACCTTCGTGAATCGTCTAGTCTTCATTTTGAAGAAATGCCAATTTTAACATCTCAAAATACCATCATTTGTGATACATCTACTGGTCATCCACGCCCATACATAACCCCAGAATTCAGGCGTGACATTTTTAACTCTATCCATGATTTATCACATCCAGGTATTAGAGCCACCCAACGTCTAATCACTCAAAGGTTTGTATGGCCGTCTATCAACAAAGATGTTCGAACTTGGACTAAACATTGCATTCAGTGTCAACGTTCCAAGGTACATCGTCACACTGTGACTCCGATAGGTACCTTTGCAACACCTGACGCTCGTTTCAGTCATGTACACATTGACTTAGTTGGTCCCTTACCAAGTTCGAATGGTTTTCAATATTTACTTACATGCATAGACCGATTTACTAGGTGGCCCGAAGCAGTGCCAATTCCTGATATCACGGCAGAAACAGTTGCTAAAGCTTTTGTTGAACGATGGGTAGCCAATTTTGGAGTTCCCTCAAAAGTCACCACAGATAGAGGTAGGCAATTTGAATCACATTTGTTCGAACACCTTTCACGACTACTAGGTACAAAGCATATTCACACTACTGCATATCACCCAGCCGCAAATGGATTGGTAGAACGTTTTCATCGTCAACTAAAATCTGCTTTTAAGGCACAAAGCAACCCTAATCGATGGACCGAATCTTTACCACTAATTTTACTAAGCATTCGTACAACCCTTAAAGTTGATCTTGACTGCAGTGTTGCAGAATTGGTATATGGTTCCACTCTGAAATTGCCAGGAGAATTTGTTGTTCCAGTCAACAATTTTGACAATCTAGATCCTGCTAGTTATGTTGATCGTTTACGCAGGCAAATGTCAGAATTGAAGCCAAAACCTACAAGACTTAATCAACAACAAAGCCAAGTTCACAAAGATTTATTTGCCTGTACTCATGTTTTTGTACGAGTAGATGCTGTTAAAAAACCTTTACAGCCTCCCTATAATGGCCCGTATCGTGTCATTGACAGAAAAGGTAAATATTTCATTGTATATATTAATGGTAAAGAAGATTCGATTAGCGTTGACAGATTAAAGGTTGCTCATACTGATTTTGATGTACCCTTGAAGACACCGAAATCTGCCACACCGAACTCTACACCGGACAGTGCACCTCCAGAAAAACCAGACAGATTTACTCGTTCTGGACGTCGCGTCAGGTGGCCAAGCAGATTTGTTGAAACATAAAGTAACAAATATAATGTGTATAAATAAATATATTTTCCATGTTATCGATCACTTTTTATGCATTTATGATCTAGAAGGGGGCTAGATGTAGTGAAATTCCAGGGACATGCCAGCACCAGGTGTTTCGTTAGCATTCCCCACTAGAAGTTTCTTTTGTATTATGAATAGTTCTGCCACGACCAGGCCAGGAGATGCCTAAGTCATTCATCTATTGTATCAGTGCATCCACAAGTAGTGCGTGCATTGTTCCTTTTTCTTTTATATTTGGGGGCTGAAAAAGCACTCTACACACTTCGAACTAGCAAGCAGCAGCAACAAGTATTGTGACAAGTGCTAGCTCTTCTTATTACCAATCTCGTTGTTTGGAAGCAGGAATCCGAGCTGAATTGGCAGTGTATACTCCTACACGGTGACGGTTCCTGCTGAAGGACAACGAGCAACTAGTGTACATATTAAATTTATATTACGTTCGAGAAGGAAGTTTCCCTCGGATTTATTTAGGGTAAGCATTTACCATTATTAATTAATAAAAACCCTAAAGTCTCTTGGAGTTACGATGAAACCATTTCATTCACTGATCAACGTGATGGGTATGAGGCGAGGACGTACAAGTTGTTTACCAACAACACACATCCGGGATTTATTGCAAGCTGATTAGTGACGCGTTCTGCGCATGCGAAATGATACCGCCAAAGC